>PVIY010000166.1:0-252445 GCA_004026745.1 Myrmecophaga tridactyla
CAAGTCCTTTGAGTTTTTAGCTATCGCTAGTAGTACTCTGGCGAATATTCTTGTTGTTTGAATATTTATGTTTACAGCTAGGCATAGTGGGGTATCTAATCCCAGTTTGGGTCCTAGTTGTTGTGTGTTCGGACATGCTAAAGTCACTTTCGTTGTTGGGTTTATTTATACTGGGGCTTTTTATGGCTTAGTAATAGTTTAACTTTATTTGGGTAAGGATCCTAAACACTTTTTACGCCGAAGGTTATTGATTTGGGTTAATCGTATGACCGCGGTTGCTGGCACGAAATTTACCAACCCTAAATTAGTATAACTTAGTCAAACTTTCGTTAATTGCTTAATTTTTATCACTGCTGTGTCCCGTGGGGGTGTGGTTTAGCAAGATGTTTTGAGCTGCTGTGTTTTGCGTGCTTGATATCTGCTCCTTTTGATCTTTTTGAGCTAGAGGGCATCCTCACTGGGCTGTTGAGGCTTGCATGTGTAATTTTACTAAAAATCAATAAAAAGGCCGGGACCAAGGCTTTGTGTTTATGGAGTTCTAAGTACTCATCTAGGCATTTTCAGTGCCTTGCTTTATGTTTAAGCGACATGAACTGGTTGTCCGTTGAGGACATAGACTTTTTCTATACTAAAAAGTTGGAAAGGCTTGAGTGCTATGTCAGTATTGGCAAAAATGTTGTCCGACCAATAAATGGAAGGATTCTGATGCGTTTGTAGGACATAGGCTTTTTCTATACTAAAAAGTTGGAAAGGCTTGAGTGCTATGTCAGTATTGGCAAAAATGTTGTCCGACCAATAAAAAAAGGGCGGGGTCTTCCTTGTTGCTTAATGGCGCTGTACTAATCCCTCAGGATCCTAAAATTGCATGAAAGCAAAAATTCATATGCTTTGAAAAATAAAAAGCACAACACAAATCTATTGTTTTACTTTCATCAGTTTTTCACTCTAGAAGGCCTGGAATCCACTGGTATTTCCATTTTAAATGAAAGTTTCATTATATTTAGATAAATAAATTCATTTAAGTCCCTTTTTTGATCCTTTGGCTTTAATCTCTGGATGCAGAAGCTAGGTGATATTCTAGTATCACATAGATATATTGCAAGTCATATTGGTAAACAACTCAAAATTTAGGAACCATATTTAGCATGTGTTGGCATATTCAATCAAATTCATTGTGTGAAAAAGCACCCTCTCTCTTTCTCAGAAATTATGTAAACGATTAGGCTTAGTACACATTTTGGCCTCATGTCAACATACGTTACAGTCACATTAGAACTTTTTCTTTCAATAAATCTATCTATCCTTAGATGCTTAAAGCCAATTCCTGCATGGTTTGATTCTCAACGTCACTATGTGATTTATTGCTTGATTTTGTTAGATGACAAATATCCATGATTTACATGCAATTATATTTTCTGTGTAATTCATGGCGCTCAGCGGACACATTATGGTTTATCATGGTTGGCTGAGGTGAGTTTTCTGTCCACAATTGTGTTTTATCGCCTTTTGCTGGCACAGGAGTTCAGATAAGGTGATGGGTTAGAAGTATGCAGGATTTTAAAAAATTATATTATGCCCATGCTGACTCACAGATTTTTTACACATTTAGCAATGAAATTCTCTTTTCATTGCCCAAATAAGCTAGGAAAAGCTAATCTTTAAATAGTATTGATAAGAGAAAGGCTGAATAGGTGGAAATTATTTCTACTTAAAGGTATGGTGAGTAAAATTGAAGGGAGAAAAATGAGTTAAGGAATACTGGCCTGGATCCTGGTTAAAAACTGGATCTGATTATTGTACTTCACCAGGTTAATGTTCATTTGAGAATAAGTATTCTTTTGAGGAGACTCATAAAAAAGCAATGCACATTTTCATTCCTGTTTGTAAAAGTTTATCAGACTCAAGAATGCCTGAAAACTGCTTATTTCAGGCATTCTTGAGTCTGAATGAATTTTTCAAACTGCTTTGCCTTTTATTCTGGGAAATAATGGGAAGAGTCCATACTTACAAAGCAGAAAGTGACACTGTAGAATGCTGTTTACCTAAGGAAGAAGAACTGTTTCAATATATTTTAGAAACAGCTTAATTGGGGTATAATTGCATAATAAAGTGCATATACTTAATGGGTACAATTTTTAAATTATTCACTATCTAGTCATAATGATTTGTAATGTTTTTTCACATTTGTGGCTTGTTATTCCATTCTTTTATCATTGTCTTTTGAAGAGAAGACATTTGAATTTTGTTGAAGTCCAATCTGTCTATTTTTCTTTTATGAATTGTATTTTTAGTGTTGTAACTAAGAAACGTTTGTGTGTCTCAAGGTCACGAATGGGAGTTTACCTTTTCCATAGGAATGCCCAAAAGTTCCAGCACCATTTGCTGAAAAGACTCTCCCGTCTCTCCTGAGCTGCCTTTGCAGATTTACTGGAAAGACTTGTCCCTCTGTGTGTGAGTTTGCTTGTGGGCTGACCATCCTGTGCCATGGGCACGCCCATCTTTACCTCGTACCGCACAGTTGATCACTGCAGCTAAGAAGCCTTGAATTCGGCAGTGCTCTTCTTCCGGCTTTGTTTGTTCCCAAGTTTCAGCTTTTCTAGGTTCTTTGAATTTATATGTGAATTTTAGAATGAATTTATTAATTTCTACCAAAAATCCTACTGCGGTTTGGATTGACATTCCATTGACTTTATATAGATCAATTTGGGGAGAACGACATCTTTTTTTTTTTTTAATTTGCATATGTGCAGGAGGCACCAGGGATCGAACTCCAGACCTCCAGCACGGCAGGTCGGAGCTCTGCCTGCTGAGCCACAGCAGCCACCCGAGAACGGCGTCTTAATAATATTGACTCATGTGGCCTATGGACATGGTATCTCTCTCCATTTATCGAGGTCTTTTAAAAATTTCTCTCAGCATTGTTGTGGAGTGTACAGATATTGCACATATTTTGTAGGGTTTATTCCTGAGTAGATCATGTTTTAGTGACTATTGCAAGCATGATTTCTCATTTTAATTTTAGTTTCCAATTGTTTGTAAATATTACGTACACATGCAATTAAGGCTTACATATTGATTTTTTTTTTCCTGCAACCCTCCTTGTAGCTATTAGTAGCTAGTACCTATATAGATCATGTTAGGCTTTCTATTATAATTCAATAATTTTACAGTAAAGGTTTCATCTGTTGCTGTGTTTGATATATGGGGCCACCAGCACTTCATAGTTACTTCCTCTAAGGTTTGTTGTGGAGAATTTAATGAACACGATAACAATTTACATTTAGATCTCTGACAGAGTAAGCTATGGTGTTAGGAGTCATGCTGCTACCCCAAATTCAATTAGGAACAAAATAATCATCTTTGCCAGAGATCCCGATTAACTCAAAATTTTAAAAAAGGTCTTTATATATTGTTAATGCTCAATAAATATTAAATATTAGTACAGTTAAGTGGCCTTAAACTCTTCTTCCCAATATTGATCTACCTTCATATAGCATTCATCTTCTAAAGAAAAAGAATAATGCACTGAAGAAATCAAAATGTCTCTTAATTGGATCATTATTTTCTGTTCTTTGTTCTTTCGAACATTACTAAGAGTTTTAATTAGGATTAGCAACAGTACTTCTGCTTTTATCAAAGCACACTTAATGAAGGTGTTCGGGTTATTTTTTACCTGAATAACTTCAAGTATTAAAACTTTGCTCTTTTAGGATGTTTACAGAGGACCCATCATGCTAATAAAAAACTTTCCGAAGAAATCTGTTCAAAGACAGATTTGTATTTGAAGTGTTCTTTCTCTTTGTCCATTTAAAGAAATGAAAATGCAGAATAAACTAATTTTAACTTGCATAAAAATTTTCAGGTAGTTTCTTTTGATCTCTTTTAGGGAAATAGCTTTGTACTAGAAATTTTTAAGAATTATTAGGCAATTAGATATGGATTTCTTTTGAGCAATCATTCTTATCCCATAAGTCTGGATTAGAGATCCCTGTACTCTCACAGCTCCCTGTTCTGATTATAGAAATGCTCTTTCTGCATTGGGACTGCCTGTTTCCAGGTCGAAAATCTCTCCAAGCTGTTAGCATTCTGTGTTTAAGGGCCTTATTTCCTTTCTGCTACCTAGCAGAGTCTGGAAGACAGAAGGCATTTGAAAAATGCTACTATAAGAAATAAATTGCTTTAAAATGTGTTTCTATAAGTAACTAGCTTCTGTGTACAATGTCAAATCACTAAGTTATTTAGAATTGTAGTGACCTAATTTTTATACATCTCAAAATTATAAGTAAATTCAAGTACTCATGGATGAACAGAGTAGAATAATTTTAATTTAAGATCTATTTATGCCCAGGGAATGAAATATTTTTAACATTAAAGGTGCTAACAGAATATTAGTTAAGGATATTTTGCTCTCTTAAATCGCTATCTGTAGTTAGCATATTGAAAATTGTTATTGCAGCATTTCTTCATATCATACTTGCTATTAAATATGTGAATATCAATGATAAATGCATTTAAAAGGAAAATAAAGTGGATAAGTTCATAACTAGCTGAATTTGTTTATAATTCTAGTTAAAATTAAATGGAAATGAGTTTGCAACCAATTATTAAAATGTGGTTTATTCCTATTTGTAGATGTTTTTTATTCATACAATCCTCTCCCTGATTACAGAGTTCAAGATGATGAGAAATAAAAGCTAAATTCTCTTCTCTTTGATTACCTAATATTTAGACAATTTAATTCTTCTAGTTATAAATCTGTGAGACAAAGGAAAGATTTTTGCCTTTTCTAATTGATAGACTATGGAACTGTGATCTAGCCATAAATGTAATGTTACTTCAAAGATAATTTAGCTCTAAATCCAACCTCTCTATTTTGAAGCCTGGGAAACTGAGGGCCAGAATCACATATAATGTTTGGCAGTTATCTTTAAGGATTTACAGTTTATTTAGGACTGCTTGTCAAAATCTTCCAAGGTGAATAAAAAAATCAAAGAGAACAACCCCCCCATCTGCATGAGACAAACTCATATATAACTAAATCTCAATCAGGACTGATACATTTTTTTGAATATTTGAATTTATTTGATCCTGAATAGCCAAATAAGTTTTCATTCTAAATTGTAGGAAATTGGGCAAGGAATAAGCTACTACAAACTTTGGGGCTATTACCTGGGCTTTGTTTCCATATTGCCAAGCAATGGGTAACAGGGCTGTTTTAGTTCCCAACCTGCTTAAAGCAGATACATAGAAATGAGGTGGTTTAAATAATGGGAATTCATTAGTCTACAGTTTGAAGCCAAGAAAATGTCGAAATCAAGCCATCATTAAGGCAATCTTTCTTCCTGAAAACCGGCTGCGGCAATCCTTTGGCTCTCTTCCATGCAGCGAAGCACATGGTGGCATCGGCTGGTCTCTCTCTTCTCTTCTGGGTTTTGTTGCTTTCAGCTTTCTTTCTTCTGTGGCTTTCTTTCTCTATCGTTCTGTTTGTATAGGACTTCAGTAATAGGATTAAGTCCAATCCCGAATAAGGTGGCTACACCCATCAAAATGTCCTGCTGACAATGGGTTCACACCTACAGGAATGGATTAACTCAAAGAACATGCTTTTCTGGGGTATAGCTTCAAACCACCACATACTAAGGGCATTTCCTAGAACACAGGAAAACAAGAAAAGGCTAAAGTTTTGGCATCAGCAAAAAATTGCCGCCAAAACCTGACAATGAAAATAAAAAAAAGACCAGTCTTATTAATGAATAGCAAATAAAAATTATACATGAAGTATTATAAAGTAGAATTTAGCAGAATTTTAAAAATACATGCCTTCTTTTTCAATATCTTGGAGTTAAGGTATATTTGTCAGAATGGCACAAAACCCAGAACCTGCAAAGGGAAAGTGTAATTAATTTGATTACATGTTAGATGTTTGCCTTTTGACCTGTTTGCTGTGGCAATCTTCACTATTAAACCCTATCATAATCTGTAATATTCAGAAAAAGAGAAAATATCAGTTATCCAAATTTAAAAAAAGGGAAAAACAAAAAAGATACACTATGGGAAGTGCTAATTTCCCACTTAAAACCTACTTTAGAAGGACCCCTCTCTAGCCCTGCTTCAGCTGTGGCCCTGGCCACAATAACAGGAAACTGCAGAGTTATTGTTTTATTGTCAATCACAATAGTAAGAACTTGAGAAAGGACACAGAACCAGTTTATTTTCCTCTCCTTCTTATAACTGAGGAAACTGTAGCTCAGAAGGATTGGGCTTACTCATGTGACAGTGATGGAACAAAGGACAGGTCAGACAAGGGGATGGAGGTATATAAAGTAACATCTTCAAGTTCAATTGCTGTGGGAGTTGTTTACTTTGGGAACATTGTAACCCCTGGGTGTGAGTCCCACCTTTGTAGTGGTTGATCAGGAGAAGCTCTACAATTCAGTCGGTGGTCTGGGAATGCCAGAAGATGAGAAGGAGAAGATTGAAATATTTCCTTTTCTCCTCTCCATACGCCTAATTCTGAGTGAATTTTCACAGCCAATATTAAGAATACAGAAGGGGGAGAAAGAGACAAGGACTTTCTTCTCTATTCCTAAAGAGTTTTGAAAGGAAAGATAAATGCCATCTTCCAAGGCACAATAATATCTGACATTACCAAAACAAACAACAACATTGCAATGGTATGTCTTAAGAGAGTGGACTAAGATGATGAAAATAGAGAAAAAATCAAAATTTGGTGAGCTACAAAAACTTCTAAAGAAACCCCGTTCTCTCTATTGATAGGAACGATGCACCTATGCTATTCAATTCAACTTCCATGCTTTCAGAGTGTGAACAGTGACTGGAATTTCAGAACCGAAAATATTTATCTTCAGAAAACAGACATTAAAATTTAATTCTAGAAATAAATATTGCCTGAGTATTCCAATACATATACAAACATAAAAACATGTAACTATACAAGCTTGAAATGGAAGATTACCTCTTGGCTAAGAATTCCTTTTTCCTTTTGCACTTTGTTTGTGTGCAAGAAAAACAATGTTTCCAGTCAAATACATGGCTTATCCTTGAAGGAGAAAAGTCTACTGTAGCAGCAATTTATCACCTGAGTGTCCTCTTAATGGTTTTCTATGGATGTGCTTTGGTTCTAATCAGCCCTGGAAATTCTGGAAAGAAGTCTCCTAGGTTCTAATTTTCTACCCTAACTGTTTGCAGATTCGTCCATATATATTAGTCAGTGGCTAGCTTTGAACATGGTGGTTGATAGCATTATGAAATCCACTTACAGTGTATGACAAAGAATAAAAAATCCATTCTTTTTTATAGTCAGGCATTTGATAACAGACATTTAAAGACATCACTTTAATCGCTGAGGTGGTGGATCAAGTCCTTTTGACCCTGACCCCCGCTAGTGTAACATCTGTTACATTTATCACCTCTCCCCAATATGACTGCAGTGTTGATTAACCAAGCATGTGGCGCTTCCAATTTGGTGGCTCAAGAGAGCTCATCTATCACTTAGCACATCAGAAAGCATGTTCAGTTGCTTTTGCCTTTGTTTATTATGCCCTGGGACAGAAATGACTCCTAGCTTTCCTGATTAAAACAACGTGACCATGCTTTAAGTTTTATTGTATACACTGCTAGTCAATAGCAAGGAATTCCCTTGTGCATAAACTTTAAAATCTCATTTAGACTGGCTCTGTGTCATGGGAGAATCTCCAGCTTGGGGAGGAGACTGGTTACCACATATTTGGTCTCCAGCCATATATGGTGCATCCTAGAAATTCACAGAAAAAGTACAGAAAAATCCGTGTAAGTTTTAGAGAGGCAACCCCCAATAAATTTCCTCAGAAATATATTTAATTTGAATTAAAGATAATGTAATTCTGCTAACTCATGTATAACGAAATCAAGTTTGTTTTTATGGAAACTTTAAGAAACTTGGAAAGCGAATAAAGAATTCTGGAAAATGTGATCAATTGCAAACTGTATGATCTCTGACACTAGTGACATTCCCTTGATAGACAGGAAAAAAAAGACGGTAAGTACTTGTAAGTCTGGAGGAGAAACAATCTGAATTGTTAAATGAACCATTTTAATGAAGTTCAAAATTTTTTTAAACATAGTTTAAAAATCATTTTTAATTATTATTTTCAATGAATATGGGAATTTTAATAGGATAATAATAATAATACTATTATTTCTATCTATCAAGAATTATTTGTATAAATGAGCTCTTTTTTACCTTTACTTTTTGAATTTCCTTTGTCACATAGGGAATAAGTCCAGGGGACATAGAGTTCTTACAATCAACGCTGCATCACTTGCTGGTGTAGATCTAGAGATTTCTAGGTATATGACCAAGATAAATATATAAATATATAAATATTTAAATATATAAGTAAAGATAAAGATAAATATATAAATATATATATTTATGGGCAAAAATATCTGGAGGAGTTGCAGATGCATTAACAAATTGTGTTATATGTTTAAAATTTTTGCTTAACTGATAAAAGTCCCCCCTTTTATCAGCTGATTTATTTAAATGAAATACACACACATACACACACACATATCTTTTTAGGGAGTCACTTGATGCTTTTTGCATTACTATTGTCATATATTTTAATCAGTTCCTTGTCTGTCATAAAGCAAGAATATCTTAAATGGCAATTTTAGATGCTACCTAATGCGATCATTCATCTAAAATATATATGAAACACTTACTATGGGCTGGGTACTATTCTAGAGACTGGGGATATAATGGTGACCAAAATTGACATTTCCTTGAGTGCATGGAGTTCATGTTCTAGTGAGGAACACAGAAAGTATACAACTGAACAAATGAATATATAACATGAATGATGGAGATAGGAGCTGTAAAGGCAAATGAACAGCACAAGAGGTTATAGAAAGGGGGATGTGTGCTCCTCTAGATGGTGTGGTTAATGAAGACTTCCCAGAGGTGACATTTGAGCATAGCCTGAAAGTACTAAAGGAGTAAATGATGTGAATTTTGTGTATGGGTGGGAGAGTGGTGGGAATTGGGAAAGAGCCTCCAAATCAGAGTGATCAAACTGCAAAGGCTTTGATTTGAGAATGTGTTTTCCATGTTGGAGAAAGTAAGACTTCAAGGAAGGCAGTAAGACTGCAACCATAAAAGTGAGAAAAATGGCAAGAATGAGGTCAGAAAGGGAGCTAGGATAGAGAAAAAGCCCTGTAGGCCATATAGTAAGAAAAATGGAAATATTCGTCTAGAGTGCAGAATAGATCATATATTAGGTCACAAAGTAAATCTCAATAAACTAAAAAATGTTGAAATCATACAATGTCTATTCTCTGACCTTAACAGAATGAAGCTGGAAATTAATAACAGAGGGAGAAATGGAAAATTCACAAATATGTGGAAATTAAGCAATTCCCAAACAACCAGTGGGTTAGAAAGTATCTTCAGGCAAATGAAGGTGAAAATACAACATATCAAAATTTATGGGATAAGCAAAGTCAGTGCAGAGAAGGAAATTTATAGCTCTAAATGCTTACGTTAAAAAAGAAGACTTTGAATCAGAGACCTAACCCCAAAACACTAAAAAGAAGAGCAAATTAAACCCACAGTGAGCAGAAGAAAGGAAGTAACAAATACGTGAAATAGGAAACAGAAAAACTATAGAGCGAATCAAATATATCAAAACTTGGTCCTTTGAAAAGGATCAATAAAATTGACAAACATTCAGCTAGACTGGCAAAGGAAAAAAGAGAGAAGATACAAATGATGGAAACCATTAATGAAAAGAAGACATTATTATCAATCTCTTTGTACTAAAAAAGACTATAAGAGGGTACTATAAACAACTGTATGTCAATATATTAGATAGCTTTGCTGGTTTTGAAATTGTTATATACCCCAGAAGAGCCTTGTTCTTCTAATCCTGATTCAAGACTGTAGGGTGGGACCCTTTGACTGCACTCATTTGTAGGTGTGACCTTTTGATTAGATGAAAATATGACTTAACCATCCAAATCAGATTTTGATTAGTTTACTGGAGTCCTTCAAAAAGGGAGATGGTTCAGAAAAGCATGGTTGCTTCAGAGCCAACATTTGGATGCAGACATTTGGAGATGCTTGGAGTGCTGACAGAGAGAGCAGATACCTAGATAGGGATGTTTGGAGATGCAGAGCCCAGCAGATATTGCCATATGCCTTCCCAAAGGATACTAAGCAAGCCAGAACCCAGAGTTGTGTCCTGGAAATGCTAAGTGAAGGCCCACAGATAATTAGAGAGGAAACTACAGACATCAGAAACTGGAAGCAAGAAAACTGGGAAGAAGGACCAGCAGGTGCCAGCCTTGTGCCTTTCCATGTGACAGACGTCAGCCTTTCTTGAGTCAAGTATCTTTTTATGGATGCCTTAGTTTGGACATTTTTATGGCCTTAGAACTATAAATTTGTAACTTAATAAATTCTTGTTAAAAAACATTTCACCTGTGGCATATTACATTCCAGCAGCATTTAGCAAACCAAAATCATAACCTAGATGAAATGTACAAATTCTTAGAAAAAATAAACTGCCTATACAGAATCAATGAGAAATAGAAGATCTCACAAACCAATTACTGGTAAAGAGATTGAATCAGACATCAAAACCATCCCCAACAAAGAAAAGTCCAGAATTTAGATGGCTTTACAGGGGAGTTCTAACAAATTTTCCAAGAGGATTTAACTGCAGTTCTGCTCAAACTCTTCAAAAAAATTGAAAAGAAGAGAACACACCCTAATTCACTCTACAAGGCAAAAATCACCCTTATACCAAAGCCAGATAAAGATACCACAAGGAAAGAACACTGCAGACAAATATCTCTTAGGATATAGATGTAAAAATCCTCAAAATAATGCTAGCAAACAGAATTCAGCACCATGCTAAAAGATCGTGATCAAGTGGAATTTATTTGGTATGCAAGGTTGGGTCAACCTAAGAAATTCAGGTAATATAGCAGACCATGTTAACATAATGAAGTACAAAAAAGCACATGATCATCTCAGTTGATGCAGAGAAGGCATTTGACAAAATCCAGCACCTCTTCTTGAGGAAAAATGTTTAGAAAACTAGGAATGGAAGGGAACCTCATCAACATGATAAAAGGCATGTATGAAAAACTCACAGCTATCATCCTACTTGATCAAAAAATGAAAGATTTCCCTCTGAGAGCAGGAACAACACAAGGATGCCCACTGCCACCATGACATTCAACATTGTATTGGAATTTCTTGCCAGAACAATTAAACAATATAAAGAAATAAAAGACATCCAAGTTGGAAAGGAAGTAAAACCTGCCCTATTTGCGGGTAATATGATCCTATATACAGAAAAT
The DNA here is from genome assembly GCA_004026745.1 of Myrmecophaga tridactyla. NCBI lineage: Eukaryota > Metazoa > Chordata > Mammalia > Pilosa > Myrmecophagidae > Myrmecophaga > Myrmecophaga tridactyla. The sequence goes on from PVIY010000166.1 coordinate 11,371, forward strand.
CCTGAAAAACCCGCAACATGGCTCCTAGGGCTAATAACTGAATTTAGAAAAGTAACAGGGTACAAGATCAATACCACAAATCAGCAGTGTTGCTATACACAAGCAATGAACCATCAGAAGAAGAAAGTAAGAGAAATATTCCATTCACAATAGGAACTAAAATAACCATATAGCCAGAATAAATCTGACCGAGAATGTAAAAGACTTGTGTACAGAAAACTGTAAAACATTGCTAAAAGAAATCATAGAGGATCTAAATAAATGGAAGGATAATCCATGTTCATGGATTGGAAGACTAAATATTAAATATCAGCCCTATCTAAAGAAATTTATAGATTCAATCAAAATTCCACTGACTGTCTTGGCAGAAATAGAAAAACCAATCATCAAATTTATATGGAATGGTAAGGGCCTTGACTAGTGAAAGCCGCCTTGAAAAAGTAGAATGAAGTTGGAGGACTAATACTTCCCAGTGTTAAAACTTATTACAAAGCCTCAGTAATCAAAACAGTATGGTACTGGCACAAGGACAGGTGCATAAACTAATGGGATAGAATTGAGAGCTCAGAAACCAACTCTTACGTTTATGGTCAACTGATTTTTTTTTTTTTAATATGGAATGCCTCACGAATTTGTGTGTCATCCTTGCACAGGGGCCATGCTAATCTTTTCTATATCATTCCAATTTCAGTATATGTACTGCCAAAGTGAGCACTGGTCAACTGATTTTTGGCAAGGGGGAAAAGACTACTCACTTGGGAAAGAATAGTTTCTTAAATGGTGCTGCGAAAACTAGGTCTCCATTTGCAAAAAAAAAAAAGGACTCATACTTCACATTTTATACAAAACTATAAAACATTGCTAAAAGAAATCAAAGATACTCAAAATGTATCAAAGACTTAAATAATATAGCTAGAACTATCAAATTCCTAGAAGAAAATGTAGGAAAACATCTTCAGAACCTTGTGTTATGCAATGTTTTCTTAGACTGCACATACAATGCAGAATCAACAAAAAAAATTAATAAATGTGACTTTATCAAAATTAAAAGCTTTTATGCCTCAAAGAACTTTATCATGAAAGTAAAACAACACTCTATATGGCAAGAGAAAATATTTGGAAACCACATATCCAATAAAGATTTAGTATCCAGAATATATAAAGTAATCCTTCAACTTAAAATAAAAATACATACAACCCAATTAAAAATGGGCAAAAAGTGTTGAGAAGATATCTCTCTGAAGAATATATATAAATGGCTGGAAAGCACATGAAAAGATGCTCAGCATCTTTAGTCATCAGGGAAACGCAAATCAAAAACACAGTGAGAACAGATTTCGCACCGATTAGAATGGCTGCTATTAAAAATGGGAAAATGACAAGTTTTAGAGAGGATGCTGAGAAACAGGAACACTCATTTGTTTCTGGTGGCAATGTAAATGCAGCTGCTGTGGAAGACGTTTTGGCGTTTCCTCAGAAAGTTAGGTGTAGAATAAGCGTATGATCTGCCAATCCCACTGCTTGGTATATACCCAAAAGCATTGAAAGCCGGGACTCAAACAGGCATTCGCACACTAATGTTCATAGGGGCATTATCCACAGCCATCGAAAGGTAGAAGCAACCCATGTTCCAGAAACCAACGTACAGAAAAATAAAATGTGGTACGTACATACAATGGAATATTATTCAGTCATAAAAAGTAATGAAGTCCTGATACGTGTGACAATGTGGATGGACTTTGAAGACAGCATGTTGGGCGAAATAAGCCAGACACAAAATGACACACCAGATTATAACTATTAAACTTGATTTTCTGTATCTCACTGGCCATGCCTCCTAAGTCCCCATTGATGATTTCTCCTCTTCTTACTTCTGACCGGTTTGGTCCACCACCCTCTAACTCTTCTATTCTAAAATGACACAATGAACCTGGATAGCATCTGAACATTTAATATGGTATGATAACACTGATTTGAATGAGAATAAATGCACTAAGAGTGTCAGAATCTCGTATGTAGGTTACCAGGGCATGGGGTGAGTATAGGGAATGAGAAGTTAAGGCTTAAATTATACAGAGTTCTTATTTGGATTGATGGAAATGTTTTGGTAATGGATGGTGGTAATGGTAGCGTAACATTGTAAGAAAAAGAAAAGAAAAATGAATTTTATTCTCTATATTGGAAGCCTTTGTTGGTTTTGAGCAGGAGAGTGAAATGATCTTACTTGCATTTAAGCACATACATCTAAGTGACGTGGGCGTAGATTGTGAGCAGGGCAAGGGCAGAAACAGCAAAACCAGTCGGGAAATACTTGCAGACGCGCTGGTGGCTTAGCCAGCGTGCTAGCAGTGCGAGAAGGTAATTGCTTATGAATCATAAGTTGATATATTTGATGGTAAAACGGAAAGAATTTGCTGATGGATTGGATAGGGTGGTGGTTTGGTGGAGGAAGGAAAGACGGGAGTTAAGAACGTCTCCATGATTTTGGAGCAGACTGACGGAGAGGATATTTTTCCCCAGTTTCTGAAGTGGGGACACTTGTGGTGCTGGGGGCGTGACTTAGCAGTTCTGTTAACAGTTCTGTCAAGTTTCAGTTGTTCACTTGACATCCTAACGGAGGTTTGGGTGTGGTAACATTTATGAAACTGTCACTTTAGGAAGAGCCCAAGGCCAGATATATATTTCTGGGCCTTAAATGTTCAGATGCTATCCAGGTTCATTGTGTGATTTTAGAATAGAAGAGTTAGAGGGTGGTGGACCGAACTGGTCAGAAGTAGGAAGAGGAGAAATCATCAATGGGGACTTAGGAGGCATGGCCAGTGAGATATGGAAAATCAAGTTTAATAGTTATAATCTGAAATACGATGACTGTTTCCAGTTTGATCTATCCTGACATACACAGGAACAGAGAGTTTGTTCACAGAAACAGCAAGTACATCTCATATGCCTGGACTTTGTGTCCCAGTTTTTCAGTTTCATGGAAACTCATGGAGAGGGGTGGTGTTTGTTTCTTCCTTTTGCTATGAAAATGATGAATTCTACCCTCTAAAGGTATCTGAATTATTCATTACAAAGTCGGGAGTATTAATAGTAGCATTGCACTATTAGATAAAAATAGGTCCTGCTTAAACGTGAGCTGATGTAGGAGACTAGAGTGGAAGGAGAGAGGCGAGCTCAGGAAGCCCATGAGAAGGGAATGCAGTGTTGTGTGCCAGAGCTAATGGTGGCTTGGGCAGGGTCGGGGTACTACTTTAAAAGGCCTGGAATACAGCTGTACTAGTTAACCTGGAAGCAGTATGATTTATCTTAATGCCAATTGGGGTTAGTAGTTTTAGCACCTAAACACATTCCTCTAACACAGAATTTAATAAAATAGCAGTATTTCTCAAGGAGAGTTAAACTATTCTTTGAAATAAATTACATGTCATTAGCCAAAGAACTATCTCAAAAGTGCAGCACACACTTTTATAGTATAATCGCATATGTTTATGTTACTACTCCAGTTTGGCTCTATTCCCTTTTTCTAGGAAACTGAGGGTACCCTTTTTTGAGGAGAGGCTCTTTAAAGACTGTCTTTGTTCTGGTCTAGGCATTCCCTTCTTTTGTAATCTGATTCTGTGTCATTCTTCAGGCTGCTGCATTGACCCTCGATGGTTCGGTGACCCATGGGTGTGGCATTGACTCACGCCCTGATAACTTCCCTACATCGCTATGGATGCAAAGGGTTCTGCCTCTCTCACGATTGTTCACACAATGTCTTAACTGAATTTCGGTTTCAGTGGTTACTTCTCTTGCACAAAAGTGAAATGCATTCAACAAAAATCTTTATTCATTCCACTTATCAAAATGTCTACAAGAGGTAAGAGGGGGTTATTTAGAAAACTTCCATAGAATTAGATAAGAAAGAATAGCTTTGTGATTGATGAACATGATATATATTATATGAATTTTTTTTGGCATAAAAACATAAGAAAAACGTGTAAGGCAAACTTTTAAAGATTTTCTTAAAAAATGGATAGTTCACAAATGGAGAAATATAAATGGCCAATACATATATAGAAATATTCAACCTCAGTAGAAAACAAACATTAAATTAGAATTCAAATTTAAATAATGAAATATCATCATTACTGAAGTTTAAATATATAAAAATGCATATACATACACAGGTTTGTGATGATACCAAGAACTGGGGTTTGAATTAAGTTTTCTGGTGAACTTGGTGTATAAATTAAAATATCTTTGGGAACATGCATCTTTCATTTTAATTTGATAAATCCAGTATTGAAAATATGCTATAAAGATGTTCATTGCAGCATTAATTATAATAGCAGGAAAGAAAAAGTCCTGTAAATGCTTACCATATGGGATTGCTTTAAAAACTCTCTGGTGCTCTCACAGAGCAGAACATGCTGCATATATTAACATGATATCAGAGGTTAGTTAGTTATATAGAGAAAGATACCCAATATACAGTTTGGTGAAGAAAGTAGGTTCCAAAACACTCTATTAAGTATGAGGGCACATGTATATTTCTTTTTTTTAATATATGAATATTTTATTTATTTAAACTTAACTAGCAACAAGATAGAAAATCCCATTTAACCATTGTAATACTCCCCAAACACTTCTTATGCAATAGGTTAACTTATTTTGCACCTTACCTATTCAAGATGAAAAAACAAATTATTTGTAAATTTTTCCATTAATAATGAGACTTGTCTCCTGAAGTAAAGGCTAAGGCCAACATAAACATTAACATGGATATTATTCTGATGTCCACGTTATTTTTGTTTCTTTTTTTTACTTTTTTATTGTACAATATGACATAGATACAAAGCAAAGAAATAAAAATGCAATAGTTTTCAAAGCACTCTTCAACGAGTAGTTATAGGACAGACCCCAGAGTGTGTCACGGGCTACTATATGATCCTCTCAGATTTTTCCTCCTTGCTGCTCCAGGATATAGAAAGCTTGAAGGCTTAAATATTTTTAAAATAATTACAATTGAATTTTTTCCTTCTTTTTTGTGAAAAATAACATGTACAAAAAAAGCGATAAATTTCAAAGCACAGCACCACAATTAGTTGTAGAACATATTTCAGAGTTTAACATGGATTACAATTCCACAAATTTAAGTTTTTACTTCTAGCTGCTCTAAAATACTGGAGACCAAAAGAGATATCAATTTAGTGATTCAGCATTTGTACCCATTTGTTAAATCCTGTCTTCTCTGTATAACTCTACATCATCTTTGATCTTTCCACACGAAATATACATATACACATGTATATTTCTGTGTGTGTGTATGTGTGTGTGTGAAAGATTGGGGTGTGAGGAGCATAGATTTGGCTCTGAAGTCAGACTGTTTGGGTTCATACTCCAGTTTCATTGTTTTCTGTTTTATCTTGAGCAAGTTATTTAATATTGCTGTGCCTCAATTTCCTCATTCATAAGATGGGAATTAAAATAAAATCTTTCTCATCTGATTCTTGGGAAGATTAGGTAAGTTTACATATGTAAAATAATTAGAAGATGACTGGTCCAGAATAAGCACACCAAAATATTATTTCTTATTTTTATCTCCAAAGGTTAACATTGGGTATTCATTCATTTAACAACTATTTATTATATTTATTGAGGGCCCATTTTAGGTGTGGTGCTGTTATCAGAACTAGGGAGGCATTGATGAACAAAACAGATAAATTTCTTGCACTTACATTTTATTGGAGAAGATAAACATGAAGCTAAACAAATGGACACATGATATGAAGTTAGGTAATGATGAGTGTAGAGTTTCAAATGTGGCAGAGTAAAGGGAGAGGGGTCATGGAAGGGGTGCTTTAGATGGGTGGTCAGTGAGGGCCTCTTAGGAGCAGATGTCTGTGAAGAGACCTCACTAAAGTCCCAGGTGAAGGCTTACAGGCATCTAAGTGAAGAACGTTCCTAGTCGAAGGAAAAACTGGGAATGCCCTTTGATGGGGATGCAATATGTTGTAGGACCTCAAGAAGATTCTGTGGCTGGAGCAGGAGAAACTAAGAGAAGAGTGGTGGGTAATTAGGTGTAGACAACGAGAGCGAACCCAGGAGCCTGCTCGCTGGGGGATATGTAGTCGTGAGGACACCTTAGGCCTTCTTTCATGTGTACCGGGGAGCCAGTGGAGGGCTATGAACACGTAGTGAACGGACCTCCCTGGGCCAACGTGATTAGTGGGGTAGTGGATTATTGAAATGGTCTTCTTTCTGTTCATTTGTATTTCCGGGTTACTAACAACGGATAGGTATTCCTTTATAAACTGCTCAATGAAGGCTCTGGGCATCAATTAGGCACATGCATGATTATTGCTTTTACTGTTTTCTCCAGCTTTCAAAGGGACCCGACCCTTATGTTGATACATGAGATCTCCATGCTTCTGTGGTGTTTTGTTTTGTTTTGTTTTGTTTTGTTTTGTTTTGTTGTTGTTTTAATTTGTAATCAACTCAAAGTTATTTCAGGAGAAATATCCTTTATCAGGCCTGTTCTAGTTTGCTAGCTGCCGGAATGCGATATATCAGAAACGGAATGGCTTTTAAAAGGGGAATTTAATGAGTTGCTAGTTTACAGTTCTAAGGCCGAGAAAATGTCCCAATTAAAACAAGTCTATAGAAATGTCCAATCAAAGGCATCCAGGGAAAGATACCTTGGTTCAAGAAGGCCTATGAAGTTCAGGGTTTCTCTCTCAAGTGAGAAGGCACATGGCGAACACAGTATCATCTGCTAGCTTTCTCTCGTGGCTTCTGGTTTCATGAAGCTCCCCGGGAGGCATTTTCCTTCTTCATCTCCAAAGGTCACTGGCTGGTGAACTCTCTGCTTCATGGTGCTGCAGCATTCTCCGCTCTCTCTGAATCTCTCTCTCCAAAACATTTCCTCTTTTACAGGACTCCAATAAACCAATCAAGATCCACCCAAATGGGTGGAGACATGTCATCCCCTAATCCAGTTTAACAACCATTCTTGACTAAATCACATCAACCAGGGAGATGATCTCATTACAGTTTCAAACATACAGTATTGAATAGAGATTATTCTACCTTTATGAAATGGGATTTATATTAAAACATGGCTTTTCTTAGGGGGCATACTTCCTTTCAAACCAGCACAAGGCTTAAAAAGTAGTTCACTTTTTTATTTTCCTTTTTGGAGACACATGTCTATTATTACACAAAGGCATCTTCACACCCACTGCGGAAAACATCATTTTTCATTCCCTTGTCACTTGGACTTGTTTTCAAGAGTCCAATACAAGTGCCACTGTGGTGTCAAAAGCACCTTCTCTCCATTGCACAGTTCAGCAATGTGAACGAGCCATTGCCGATTTTTCTAGACCAGAGGAAACCATAACATTTGAGCTACTATATCATTATCTGCTGACTATCTTTGGCAGGAAAAGAAATAATCTCTCATGCTGGCCATGAACATGGCATGTCACAAAGACAGGACTCTTTCTTCAGGCCACGTTGCCTGTGAGAAGAACTGATGGCACTACCTGATCGCGACTTGAGCATTGTTTGTAAAGGACCATGTGAGCACTTAGGCATTTGCAGGCACGGAGTGTACATCGTTCTCATTGCCATTTTTTTTTTTTTTGAACAGCTACTTCATGTCTGACATGGATGCCCTCAGCCTGGAATTTTAGAAACAAATTTAAATATATTCAGTTTGAAAAAAAGAACACCTTTCGAATGGCCCCCTGTCCTGTGTAAGGATGTGTTTAAAAATCAAAAAGGAAAATGAATAAAAAGAAGTTACATGTTATGATCTCATATGCTTTAGATAACACACTGTGTTTGAAGTACATGTAACTTAAACATAAAACATGTAACGGTGTGATACTGCATGCTGATATATCTTTAGAATAATGATGGACAGTAGTATCATATAAGGGCATATTTGGAATGACCTTTGTGTCTAACAACCATTTTCACATAAAAGGTGCTGCTGCTTGCCTTGGACTACTCAGAAAAGAGCAGAAGGACTGAGTCCTGGAAGACTCTGGGTGGGTAGAAGAGGTGACTCAGATTCACCCTACTCTGTTCTTTCTTGTTTTTGAGGACAAAGCAGTGCTAAGAGTGTTACATACATTATTCCATTTAGTCCTAATGACAATCTGTGGAATAGGACTATTATCATCCCTACTCTGCACATGGGAAATATGGGAGCCAAAGGAGTGACATAAATTGTTCCAGGTTGCACGACTACTAGGCGACTGAATGGGCACTGACACTCAGGAGCTCCAGCTCCAGAGCCTACATGCACAATAGCTTCGCTAGTTTGTCTAGCCATGCTCACACATGCTACTCTTGGAAAAGTAATATTCGGGCTTGTATAATCCATTAATCACGTCACATGCAGTAATTTCTTCATTGAAATGAACTGCACATGATGCTATTCCTCACAATCTTTCTAGAACTCAATCCATTCATATGCTACAGAAGAACTGGGTAAGTCACATCAGCCTCACAATTTTTTTCAATGGCCAAGAAGATATTCCTGAATGTGCATTTCTTATTGAGTTTCTTTTTAAAGGAAGATTTATCCTCGGAGCTATTCTTGTCTTCAAGAAAATGCACTGCACAGTCTTTAGGCTACCTGATCTACTTGTGAATGGAGCTAAGGCATTTAAAAAAAGATTTGTTTTTGCACTTTCCTTTGAACAGATTGAATAAGCCTCTAGTATTGTCTCTCCGGCTTAGGAACCCAGCTAGACCTACGACCACATGCTCTCTCAGTACACCCTAAACACACAAAGGCCCATTAAGCTTGTGTATTATGTTCAGATGGATAATCAGAGTAATCAAAATCTACTCACAGCCCCTGCAGAATCATTCTTGACGGAAGCTACTAGAAATTGAATGTTTCTATTTAGACCAAGAAGAGAACGTGAATTTATCACTTGTGGCAGCTCTTGCTGCAAATAAAGCCACTGCTTTTGTGCATACTTACAACCTGTCACAAGTAGGGGTAGAGCTGCTGGATACATCATGCTAATAAGTATCTGGGAAATTTGGTAATCCGTTTAAAGGCAGCAACCCTGTTTTCATTAGTTTCTAAATTTACTCTAACTTTCATTGGTACAAATTAAAATGGGGATCTTGCTATTGATTTTTTTCTCTCTAGAATTCAGTTTTGAAGACTTTACTTTTATTTAACTAAACACTGCTGGTTAACTAAAGTCTTGGCTTTTATAGACTCAGGAGAGCAGGATCTAACATAAATTAATCATGACTTAATTGACTGAACTAATTCAAGTTCCCTCCAGTCCACTGCACAGCAATATTCTTGTCTTCCCAATGAAAGCTAAATGGTTCATTGCTCCAGGGGTATCAGCTTTTACATCTTTAGCACCATGGTTTTACTGAGAGCCAAAGGTTTAAATTTCTTGGAATTGTCTACAAATGTCTTCATAGGTAGGAAGACTAAATTAATTGGCACTACATATAATGCACAACAGAGCCGATCAATTTCCTTTTATTATTTATTTTATGTATGATCTATCATTTTTATTTGGTTATACTGTTAGAGACACACACACATGATAACAACATAAATAAACTTGATTGCAATCATGTCTTTGTCTTACTCAAAGAGAATTTTAAAAGTGCATTAAATTCCTGCTGCTATCACTATGTTACTATGAAAACCAAAAGCATTTAGCAAAATTACATAAATCATCTATGATAATAGTTTTCTCAAAAACATGATTTGGCAGAATAGCAAGTACTGATCAAACTGGTGAAGCAATTGTTCAAGAGAACTATGTTTTCTCCTCTTTTAATTTATCTAAGAATCATATTCAAGAATCTGTCCCAGGCGATACGAAACTATCCAAGTTCTTGATATTTTTACCTTTTACATATTTTACCTCGAAAATTACCCACTAAAATTGTAGTAACTTTTAAAACTAAAGAATCACTCATTCTTCCACAGGTGAGAGAGACCTATGTAAAGAAAAATTAAACTTAGTATATATATATATATATTTTCTTTACATGGGTGGGCACCGGGAATCGAACCCGGATCCTCTGGCATCGCAGGCAAGCATTCTTGCCTGCTGAGCCACCATGGCCCGCCCTAAACTTAGTATATCTTTTATCCCCCAATCAGTACTGCATTCATTGGAATACACGTGACCTAAAAGGACGAAGATGAAGAATTTTATTTTATTTTATTAGAGATTATATCAGCTGTGCAAAATCTGGATTTTTGAACAGCTCTTTGTTGTGTTTTTGGGTGCTTAGTTTTTTTTTTTTTTTTCCGCATGGGCATGCACTGGGAATTGAGCCCAGTCTCCAGCATGGCAGGCGAGAACTCTGCCACTGAATGACTGTGGCCCACTGTGGGTGCTTAATTTTTGGAAATTTTGTTTTGCTTTTTTTGTTTAATTGTTTTGCTTGTTTGTTTGCTGGTTGGTATATTCTGTTTTGTTCCATTTAGAGTCCTCTCCCAGCTCTCCCTTAGGACTTACATACAACTTGGGTTACCAGAGTGAAATTGAGTTAAGGATGTCATTGGTTCCTTAGTTGCAGTGATCGTAAGCATTAAAACATCAGATAACGATTGGAGCTGACTGTGAGCAGACCCCCAGAGGTCCAGGAGTAAAGGACAGTATTATGCAAATAATTTTATGCTTTAGTGAGAGTGTCTTTGCATATCTCATAATATGTATAGCATACCCTATTAAGAACATCACATAATACAAAGCAAAGCGAGATACATGTGCAGGCAAGAGCTAAGAATTTTAGTTGTATTTCTGCCACCTGCTATGTTAACTTGGGCATACCTAGCCCATTTAAGCCTCCTTTTTGTAAACACAAAATGGGATTTTATGTACTTATATGTTGGTTATGATAACATGAAGCGACATTTAAAAGTATTTTAAAACTAGAAAAGTATTATCTGTTTGTGAAGTGGCTCTGTTTTGCCTTTACGATGATAATGAACTCTAAAATTCAGACATACATCAGTTGTAGGATTACCCTCTCAGAGGTTAGTCTGCTTTAAATTTAGTGAACTAAAACATGACTGCCATGTGTGAATTGTCAGGTTTCTAATGAATTTTGGGTCAGGGGTTTTCTACATGTGTGTGATAGGGAAGTGGCAAGTAAGACCTGTCACCTATGCTACTGAAGTCATGATTTTAGTACATATGGAAATTCATGACGATACCATTGTTAAATGTGTCCCCAACTTCTCTCTCACTCTCTCTCTCTCGCTCTCTTTTTGCTTAGCCTTCAGTATTGAATCTGCAGAGACTCTGCTTTTTAATGTATGCAAATCTAAAAGGAGACGGGCCAAACAGAAGGTGCTGATGTTTCACTGACTCTTGTTGAGCTACCATTGCTGGCGTCGCTGTAGCAGTGCCGCAGATGGAGTGCTGAGAAGGTCAGAAGACACGATCAGGTGGCAGGACGAGCAGGTACTTCCTTGACAAGTACCTTGTTGCTGAGACAGCAGGCTTAAAATAAAGAACTGACTTTTCACATAGTTTCATTTCCTGTAAGTTAAAATTCTCGCCAGTCAGATAACATTAAGTTTATATTAAAAAGCCAAAGTGAAATCAATACATGATCAAGCACATGATATGATCCTTGTGAGCTGACACATGGAGTTCGGAAAGTTTTGAGATGAGGGTTAGTTAAAATGGAAAAAAACATGTCCTTTGCAATAGATACAACATATGTAAGTAGTTATAAACCATTGTTTCTCAGGGAACAGCAAGACTAAAATTGAATGTTCAGCTCCTTCAACTTAAGAATAAAGTTTCTTTATACTCTTTTACCCACATGATTTCCTAAAATTGAATTAAGACACTTCAAAGTTGGATGCATATATGACTTTTTAGCTTTTGAAAAGCTAGACCTGTTCAAAAAATTTAGCTTCTATCTCTTGGACATTAATTCCTTGTGGGTATCTCAAACAGATAAAAGTGATTAGTGCCTTTACCACTCTCTTGTTAGCACTTAGTAAGTTGAATAATATAAAATTGTTTTTGCAAGGCAAAAATGATGAAATATTGGCAATTTCACATGGTTCAACATGATCTCCTTGTTTCTGCTTTCTATAGTTCCATGTTGTGGAGGAGACGGCCTTTCTTGACAAATAGCACAAAGGGAATTAAACAGAATCTATATATGTAATTAACTTAGTATCCCTAACTCTATGAGTATTTTTAAATTGTTGCTGTTTTTACCTGGTTTCCTGAAAAGTTTGTTACGTAAAAGAGGGTTTATGTCAATGATAAGGACATATATTTTTGCATTAGAAACAAATAAATACATTTATTCTACTTCCAGTATTTTGAATATGTGGTAAGTTCTGTGTTAAATGTATTTAAGGCACTTTCTATTTCCAGTACTCAATACTCAATAACACTCAATATAATACTCAATAATTAACATTAGTGAAGCCCTAGTTTTAGGATTCTGTGTGATTCACAGTTCGAAGCATAACATATTTATTATGTATACAGTCTGTTGTTTTTAATTTTTTTTACCAAAAGACTATCAAGTACAGGGGAATTACTTCTCTAGCAGTTTTTTTTAAAAGATAAATTTGTGTATAACAGTATCCACCCAATTAAATACTGACTTTAATAACTGTGCTGGTTTGAATCTGTTGTATACCCCAGAAAAGTCAAGTTCTTTAATCCTCATTCAATATTGCTGGGTGGAATCTTTTTTATTGTTTCCATGGAGATGTGACCCACCCATTCAAGGTGGGGTTGCTTACTGGAGCCCTGTAAGAAGGAACCATCTTGGAAAAAGCTTTAGAGCCCACACAGTCAAAGACCTTTGGAGTTGGAGAAGGAAAACACCTCCAGGGGAGCCTCATGAACCAAGAAGCCTGGAGAGAAAGCTAGCAGACATCGCTCTGTTCGCCATGTGCCTTTCCAGTTGAAAGAAAAACCCTGAATGTTATTGGCTTTCTTGAACCAAGAGGTCTTCCCCTGGATGCCTTAGATTGGACATTTTCATAGCCTTGCCTCAATTTGGACATTTTCACAGCCTTAGAACTGTAAACTTTCAACTTATTAAATTCCCCCTTTTAAAAGACACTCTGTTTCTAGTATATTGCATTCTGGGAGCTTTCAAACTAAAATAATAACCTTGAAGTATACTTTTCTAATATTTTCCCTAAGGAATAGTTCATTAAAAGATTTTATTCTTTTACATGTTCATTTTGGCTACAGGTCATTAATTACTGATAGGGATTATTATATTTTACAATTTTGGTGGTAACATTTCATTTCCTAAGAGTACTCACTCTTTTTTACTAAAGCCATGTGACTTATCATTAACAAGCTAAAGTATTTCTGTACCTATCTTGAAAGCAGATAAAAATGCTGAAGTATGCTTTAATACAGCTGCATGTAATGAAACCTGAAATTTAATTTTAACTTAATAAGGTAGATTGTTTTTTAATTGAAAATGTCTTCTCTTTTCAATTAGGACTATCCAAAATCTTTAATTATATTTTATTGAGGAGAAGAAAATAAAAATCAATTTATGTTCTGACAGCTAAAAGTAAACTTTGAATATTTTCCATCAAATACTTAAAGAAGTTTCTAATAGAATAAATTAGAATAATTTGAAATTGATGAACTTTAATTTAAATTTCTCAATTTATAAATTGACTTCTATGCCAAATATGAGTTATAAACATAATTAACATTGTATAACTAAAAGTTTGTTGAAAAGCTGCTAGGATGTTTTGGACTAAATATGGAAGAGAAAGAAGAGGGGGACATCCAAATTATTTCTTGTGCTGGTTTGAATCTGTGGTATACCCCAGAAAAGCCATGTCCTTTAATCTTCATTCAACATTGCTGGGTGGGAGCTTTTTGATTGTTCCCATGGAGATGTGACCCACCCATTCCAGGTGGGTCTTGATTAGTTTGTTGGGATGCTTTAAAAGAGGAAACATTTTGGAGAGAGTCCTTTTTTCTAGGCACAAAAATGATGAGAGCCAGAGCCCACACTACCAGAGACCTTTGGAGATGAAGAAGGGCAATGCCCCTGTGGGAGCTTCATGAAACAAGAAGCTGGGAGAGAAAGCTAGCAGACATCGCCATGTTCGCCATGTGCCTTTCCAGTTGAGAGAGAAACCCTGAACTTCATTGGCCTTTCTTGAGTGAAGGTAACCTCTTTTTGGTAGCTTAATTTGGATGTTTTTATAGACTTGCTTTCACTGAAACATTTTCATGGTCATAGAACTGTAACGTAGGAACTTATTAAATTCCCCTTTTTAAAAGCTATTCTATTTCTGGTATATCGCATTCCAACAACTAGTAAACTACAACATTTCTGAATTGATATTACTTTGTATTTTTACAACTGGATAACTGATAAATTAAAAAATTATCTCAAGTTTTAAAATGCAGTTTAGATGTAATCACATTTATTATTGCTGGTGACATCCAGAGAATATGTAAAAGAAAAGACAAGGGAATTCAGGCACATGTAAACTAGGGTTTTATTCAGAAATACCCTATTGAGCAGGTTTATTAGTCTATAGATATTCAGCTTTAGGTATGTTATGCTTGAGATGCTTTATAGGTAGATATCCAGACATCTGAGGGCAGGTATAGAATAAGCATTGTACATAGTACCATTGTGATAACATCATCATCATCCTCAATCATAATAATATATACAATTTATTGGACACTTGCTATCAGCTGTGGTTCTTAGAACTTTGAGTCATGTCAATAGTACAAGCTATGTAGCATTTATTCCCAATTTATGGGTGAGGGAACTGAGACAAGGACGAGCAGCTTGCTCATGGTCACGCACTAGCCTGGGATTTGAATCAGGTCCCTTGGACCCGATAACCTACTCTTGTCACCACCAAACACATCAAACTCTTGGAGAGGAAGGTGGAGATGGAGACATTTGTGAATAGACACTGGTCCTCTTACAACCTGCATCTGTGCCACGTGCTTTCCCTTCTTCCCTGATAAAGTCAGTGAACTTTCTTCGTGACGATGAGGAGACAATTTTCTCTATGCAGTCGTTAGATCCTTTGTCTTGGGTCTACTCAAGAACTTGCTCCTGTAGCTTTTACTTATTTACTCTCACAATCACTTTCTCCTCTTCTATCTGTAAATTACCAGCAACATACGAAACATATTGCAGTATCTCACTCTTAAAAATAAAACCTAGTCCCCACGTATGCCTCCAGCTCCCGCTCTACTTTTTTTGTTCTTCATCAAACGAGTATTCTAGATATTGTCTTTACTTTTCTCTCCTTTCACTCTCTCTTTCTGAAAAATTAATAGATTATGTTTTAGAGAAGTCCTAGGCTTACAGAAAATTTAAGCAGAAAATATGAGCTTTCCTACATACTCACTCCCCCATCTTCCAGTTTCTCCCACTATTAAAATGTTTAATTTGTGTGGTACATTTGTTACAACTGATAAACAAATATTGAGATATTATTAACTAAGGTCCATAGTTTACATTAGGGCTGGCTGCTTGTGTCGTACACTTTTTGACAAATGCATAATGCCATATTCACCATTACAGCATCATACAGAATTGTTTCACTGCCATAAGAATCCCATGTTCCACTTATTTATCCCTCTGTCCCTCCCCCTGAACTCCTAGCAGCTATATAGGTTTTGCCTTTTCCACAATGTCATACAGAATGTAGCCTTTCAGGCTAGTTTCTTTTGTTTAGCAATATGTATTTAAGGGTCCTCCATGTTTTTTCTTGGCTTAATAGCTCATTTCTTTTTACTGTTGAATAATATTCCATATTATGGTTGTCCCACAGTTTGTTTTTCCATTCATCTATTGGAGGACATCTTGGTTGCTTCCAATGTTTAGCATTGTGGATAAAGCTGCTATAGACCTTCATGTGCAGGGTTTTGCGTGAAGATGAATTTTCAATTTATTTGGGTAAAACCAAGGAGCGTGACTGCTGAATTGTATGTTAAGCCTATGCTTGACATTAAAAGAAACTGTCAAACTGTCTTCCAAGGTTGCAACACCATTTTGCCTTTCCACCAGCAATGAATGAGAGTTCCTCTCGCTCCACATCCTCACTAGCATTTGGTGTAAGTGTTTTGGAATTTACCATGCTAATAGGTGTGTAATGGTATCCATTGGTGACATTTTCTTTTCAATTCACTAAAACGAATTCAGTCACCAGTGTTTTCCATCTTGATGAGACCAATGGTCAATTCTACTTCTCAACTTGGACATTCTCAATAGTATTTGCACAGCTGATTACCCCTCCTTCTTGAGATTCTTTCTTTACTTGTCTCATGGAAGACTATTTCCTTTTGGTTTTCCTCCTATTTCTTAGTCTGTTTTGCTGGATCCCCCTTTTTCCAACCTTTAAGCAATGAAATAACTGGTCTTCTTAAATCCACATCCTCTCTCTCTCTCTCTATAACCTGATAAAGTCCTGTTCCTTTTAGTGCCATCTTTATGTTTGTGACTATAAAATTTATATGTCCAGCCCCAAACTCTGAGCTTCAGAATGATGTACCTGACTATCACATTGATTTAAAACTCCATTTAGATGTGTAGTAGGCATCCCACACATATAAGAGCTCCCTATTTTGGCTCATCCCCCATCATGCCCTCCTAGCCTGCTACATCTCAATAGACGATGCCACCGGTTGTTAAAAGGGACACAGGAGTTACTGTTGACTTCCCTTCTCCTCACATCCAATCCATCAGCAATGGCTGTCAACCCTATCTTACGTATATTTCCCAAACTCATACATTTCACCTTCTCCATTATCACTACCATATTACTAGTCTTCTAAATGTTCTCTTTGTCCCTAATCTTGCCCTGTGACAACTGGTTATTTTCAAACATGTAACTCCACTGTTTAAAATATTCTAATCATTATGCAAAAATAAAATTCAAATTACTTTCCATCACTCTTGAAGTCATAAATTACCTGGCACCTGCCTATTCTTTTAACTCTTCTCATGTCATTCTCTAACCTGTTTCTTCTTCCCTGTCTGGTTTGGTTGTTTTCCTCAAACATGCTAAGCTCATTCCAATCCTGGATCTTTACACTTGCTATTATCTCTGAAATTCCCTTTATGTTTATATGGGGTTGCAAGCCTGGGACCTTTGCAAGCTTTACTTCTCAGTTCAAATGATGCTTCTTTAGTAGGATCTACACTGATCCACGTAACCCACTCATTCTAAGTTACTATCCATTTCTAGCATATTCTTGCTTGTATCCTCCTTGCTCCTTAATAATTATATTGCATTTTATTGATTGATTGATTGATTCATTCATTCATTTATGCTTGTTTTCCTACAACTAAACTGTTATTACTAATAGTATCGGGGCTTTGTCCAGGATATAATAATGCTCCATAAATATTTGCAGAAGGAACTAATTACATTAATTCATGTAATACTTTGGATTTGACAACAGATTTTTACGTATATAAAGCTGAAATCCAATGAACAATTCTCACCAAGAAAGGCAGAATATTCTCTCCCACCCTAGAAACCTGACATAAATGTGGTTTAAAAGATCATCTGCTCCTAAGCTGCCTACTATTATCATGACAAAGACCTTGGCTTGGAGAGATTTAACTGACTTCCCTGAGTTACAAGGAAGAGTTGAGATGGCATTTATTCCTAAACCATCTGTTGAAAATTATTCAATGTCTTCCTGATATACCTCTTTGACAGTTTACATTGTGATGTATTTTAGAAAAAGTACTAATAGAATCCATAAATTAACCTATTTGATCAAAGCTAAGTGCATTCAGTATTAAATTTCACAAGATTAAGCAGCCAAAGAGGTAGCATACTTGAAGAAATAATAGATAAATTTATGGCTTTTCAGAGTGGGATGCTTCTCAGTCTCCATCTCTAAGAAAAAACAGTCAAAGATTAATCCAGGAGTACTAGGGTGTCTTCCATCACCCATCCTGCTGATCAGAATGCAACCATATCCAGATTTAACCAATATTTATGGAATAAATACTATGCTTTAGGTATAGTGAGGCTTACCATTGCCTATGCTATCTCATTTAATTCTCACAATCATTAATTTAGTTATTTTCATAATTTTTGGTTTGAGAGAAACCTTGTACAGGAAATCAACTCTATCCATGGGATTTGTACTGAAGTCTTCCAATTCATAATGAATTGCTCCTACATCATATTTTACTCTCTTTGCACTGTCAGGAAAATATCCATGCAACATAATTAGAGAAAAAGGATGTTGACATCTTGGCAACAGGATTGTAACATACCATAATGGTGTTCTAAGGCCCAGTTTTCTCAAGCCAAAAAGTTTGAATTTATCCTTCATTTTCCCCTTTTCCTTAACACCACTGCTTGCACTTAGTGCACTGATAAATCCTGATTGCATTACCTCTAAACTGGTCCACTTCTTGCCGTCTCCTCTGTTGTGCCCAAAGTTACATCATCTTTAAACTGCACCAGCCGCTGTCTGTGTCTCCGCTCTTGTTGCTGTACAAACCATTCTTCTTAGGCAGCAACTAGAATTATCTTTCAAAAACCAAAATCACATAGTTCTCTGTTTAAAATAAAAAAGTAGATAAATATATAAACAACTAAATCGATATACAAACAAAAACAAATAAATACATAACGATAACAAACAAAACCTCTGTAGTGATTTACTATTGGTTTTACAATCAAAAACCAAACTTGTCAAGATGACCTGTAAGATAGTATGTGCTCACCTATCCCTCCTACTGCCACTGCTTTTTCCCTGGGTCCCAGCTACAGGGACTTGTGTATGTGTGTGTGTGTGTTGTGTGTGTGTGTGTGCGCACGCGTGTGTGTATCTTACTCAAATATGCCAAGCTCTTTGTGGCCTGGGAGTCTTTCCATTTGTTATACCCTTTTCTTCAATGAACTCTCCCTCATTTTTTCCTATTCCTGGCTCATTTTCTTAATTTTGTCCTCAAATATATATATATATATATATATGTTTTTTTTTTGAGAGACGTTTGGTGACCACTTCTGAAAGTGTGCCTTTGCCCCTGGCAGCCTGTCAGCTGCTCATAAATGCATAACAGCGTTTTTATTTTTTAACATTAGTGATATATTTCAGTTTGTCTTTATTTCTTTTCTTGTTTATTTTGTGACTTTGCTAACAGAAGAATATATGCATATGAAGTCAGGTTCTTCTCTGTGTTATTTACTGTTGTATTATAGTTCCCAAGAATAGTGCTGAATACTTGTTTCTGGAATGAGTGAATGAAGAAGCAAAGAATAAAAATGCAATCAAGAAAAGTAGCAGAATCTTTAAAATGTGTTAGTCTGCCTCCTTCATTTCATTCAAACTCAACACATAAGATTGAGTTCCTACTATATAACATACAATGAAGAGGAAAGGACAAATTGATTCTTAAGGAGCAATTTTCGTACTTAAGACAGAAAATATGCCTTAAGTGGTGACTGACAATCATCCATCTAGCCATGCTTGTAGAAACATCTGTTAAAAAAAAAATCTTTCCTTGCATTAATTCAATAATCCTATAATTTATCTTTCCTACTGAGAATGAATACCATTAGAAAATGACTCATATTGGTGGTAATCTAGCCAGATATATCTCCCATTGTGTATGATTACATTGATGATATAAACTCAAATTACTTTAAATTCAATTTCATTTAATTAATTTTCTCACAAAGTGATGGTAGAGAAGGTAAACTAAACCAGAGCTGATGATTTGTAAAGACTAATAAAACAAACCATTTGCTAGAAAGAAAGAAGTGGCAAAAACATCCAGAACTTGTGACAATACAGGACATAGATTGTTGCATTATACATTTTCAAAATTTCAAGAAAACACTTTGAATAACTTTTGCATTAACATTAAAAGCTTAGATAGAATAGATAATTTTTGATAAAAAAAGAAAGTGTCAAAATGGCTTCAGAAAGTAAAAGCCTGGAGAGAACAATACCTATTAGACATACCGAGTCAGTGTTCCATTGTCTGCCCCATCCCAAAGGCATTTACAAAACTTTGTGAAAAGATAATGCCAATGTAATATAATAAATTCAAGAGGAATAAGTCTTCAAAAGCCTTCTGAAAGGCTGGCATAACCTTGCAACAAAACCAAATAAGGACAGTAAAAAAAAGAAATTATAGACAAACAATTATGAACCCAGAGTCAAAAACCCTAAAATATTACTACCAATTTGAATATAGACCAAATACATCGGAATCAAGTAGAATTTAACCCCCCAAATGAAAGAATTGTTGAATTGTTGAAAATATATTTATTTTAATTATTACAAACTCAACAGTTAGCACACTGAAGTTTAAATATGAAAAATATCCCATTTGAAATCAAGAACAAGTGTGGATACCAGCCGTAATGACTTCTATTCAACATATTACTTGAGGTATTAATGATGTAAGAATTTTTTAGGAGATAATGATAAAAGGGAAAAAATAAAGCCATTATTTGCTGATGAAATGATTGCTGACATAAAAATAGTACAATTTTTTATCTATCGATAGATAAAATAGTACAAAGAACTTTTTTTGTGCACAGTTAGAAAATGTATTTTTAAAAAAATCTTTCACAATAGCAACAAGTACTTAGGAATAAAGTCTACAAAAATGTAAGACCTGTATGGAAAAATACATCTAAAAACCATCATTAAAGGACATAAAGGAATACTGAATAAATGAAAAGATTTACTATGTTAGTGTAGGGAGATGCAATATTGAAAGGAAGCTAATTCTTCTCATAATAATTTATCTATTTAAAATAATTTCATTAAAAATCCAAATACTATCTTTTCTGGAAGCTAACCTACAGATGACTAAAGAGATTTTATAGAACCAGCAGAATATTAAAAAATAAACTCTTTTAGGGTGAGTGGGTGGTTCAGTGGTAGAATGCTTGCCTTCCAGGAGGGAGACCCGGGTTCGATTCCCAGACTATGCACCAACCACCCCCATCCCCCCCCCAAAAAAAAACCAAAAAAAACCCTCTTTTTATCAAAACACACATAAAGGTATTTCAACCATCAGGGAATTGTCACGAAGCTCACTAAGTTAGGAAGTCGTTACACAGACCAAGTGATAAAGCACTATTCACCCATCATCAGCCACCCTCGTGCTCTCCTCCGCCTAGCTGCTACCTTCCCAAAGGGAACCGCTTTCTGGCTCCTAATGCATTGCTTAATTTTGCCTGTTTGGAACTATATTTAAATTGTACCTCCAAGAACGCATTATTCTATAATTGACTATTTTCCTCAACATTATGTCTGTAAAGAGTCATCCTTTTATGTGAAACAGTAATCCGTTTATTTTCAATAACATACAGTTTCCCTTTTGTTTTTTACAAGTTTAATTATCTATTCTACTACTACATGCTTGTTTCAAGTTCTGTGTTATTACAAACATACTATCTTTTGTATTATTATGAGTGATATTGTGCATGTCTTTTATACACACACATATATACACACACTTCATATTTCTTTTGGGTATATATCCAGGGATGCGATGGGATTTGGGGGCTACAAAGTAGTATAGTAGGTACTGCTGAACATAATTACAAAATGATTTATCCCCAGTTGCAGGTTTCCCATTGCCCACAACCTTGCAAACACGTGGTATTGTCAGCCATTTAATTGTAGCCGTTCGGGTGGAGATGTAGTGATGTACCCTCATGGTTTAAATGTGCATTTCCTGAATTATGAAGTTGATAACTTTTTATTGGCCACTTAGCGATCCTATTTTGTGGAGTGCTTCTCAAGTCTTTTTTTGTCCATTTTTCTGTTAGGTTGCCAGTTTTTTATTTCATTGATTTATTTGAGTTATGTGTTTTTTCCCTGGAAACATCCTTTGTCTGTTCTAGGTTTTGCAAATATCCTCTCACATTCTTAGCCTTCCTTTCTATTTTTTTAATGATAAATTCTGATGACTATTCTTAATTTTAATTAAAAATAGAAATGAGAAGCCTAACCAGTTGGAATTGAATTATTGTGTGTGCATATTTGTGTGTGCGTAAGGTATGGATTCAATGGGTTTTTTGCATTTCAATATTTATTGAAACGTAAGTGCCATCTCTGTCATAAATTAAGGTTATATTCTGTCTTGGAACTCTAAATCAGTTCCTTTGGCCTTATCCTTGCACGAATGGAATGCCTAACTCTTGTAATGGTAACCAAAATCCCTACATCTAGTTGTATGTGTTCTCCAACTATGTTTCCCATCTTCAAAACTATCTTTTTATTCTTGGCACAATCAGTTTGTCAGCCTGTTGCACCCATTCACCTCTCCCCTCCAAAATAACACAAAACCTGCTAAGATTTACACTGGGATTGCATTATATTGAATCTATAAAACAACGTGGGGGATAACTAACAGGTTTTTTGTTTTGGTTTTTTTTGGGCGCATGGTCCGGGAATCGAAACCGAGCCTCCTGCATGAAAACCGAGCGTTCTATCACTGACCACGGTGCACCATAACTAAGAGTTTTACAATACTGAACCTTCAAATCATTTAGCATAATAATTCCATGTGATTTATTTTGGTCTTGGCTTCTCTCAAGAGTTCATAGTATTCTCTATAAAGAATTTGCATATATTTCATTAGATTTTTTTACTTAGATATTTGATGCTTATGAAAACCTGTCGTCTATTTTTTATACTGTTGGCAAAGATTGTTAACTTTAAATATAATTTTCTAATTTTCAGTCTTTTGTTATATAATTAATTTTTGTATGTTGATTTTGTATCCATGGGTCTTGCTAAAGTAATAATTTCTCTGTGGATATTATTAATTCTCTTTGAACACAAACATGCCCTATGTAAATAATGATGCTTTATTTCTCCCTTGGAATTCCTTAAGCATTTCCCACGAGCTCATCCCTTATTGTTCTACGTATGAATTCTAGCATGGCACTAAAAGCAGTTTTGAGAGTGTAGCACCCTTATCTTATTTCCAGTGTCAGGGGAACTCTTTCAATATTTCACTATTTAGGATAGAGTTGAAAGTGTTTGTAGATAACTTTTATAAATGAAAGAAGTTTGCTTTTATTCCTAATTTGAGGTTTGTTTGTTTTTTCTCTTAATCATGAATGGGAGTTGAATTTTATTATATGCTTTTCCTTCATATATTGTAAAGATCTAATTAATGTTCTCTGTTTAATTTATTAATATGATTCATTTTTCAAATTGATTTTTTGATTGGTTTTCAAACTGTAAACCCTTATTAAATTTCTGGAATAAATCCACTTTCATCACATGTATCACCCTTTTATATGTTGCTTGGTGTTACTTTGTAATATTTTTATATGTTTACTTTTTTCATTTTTGTCCATGAAAGGGCCTGAGGGTTTTTTTTTTTTTTTGTCATTTCCTGTAATATCCTTGATAGGATTTGGTGTTACGTTTCCATCACCCTCTTAAAAGAAGTTTGAAAGTGATATCTCTTTTGTTATCCTCTGGAAAGTATGTTTAAGAATGACGTTTTCTTTTTCCCCCTAAGTGTGTTGTGGAATTCACATTTGAGTCTGTCTGGGATGGAGTTTTATTTGTGTAGAGAAATTTTTATTACAGATTAAAGCTCTCTTCAAATTTTGTGTTTCTCTCATGGGCCCAGTTTGGTAAGATATGTTTTAAAAAGAATTTGTCCATTTTATTTAAATTTTCCTGTTGATTGCTCCAAATTACCTCTTACTAACTTCCTAAAAATATGTAATCTGGAGTGATGTCCCATTTTTGTTCCTGATATTTATTATCTGTGTCTTCTGTCATTTTAAATTCATCATTGTAATACTTCTATTGGTTTTAATTGATTGTTCTTGCACATGCAAAGTAATGTTATTAAGTAGACTTTAGGATTCATTAATTCTTTAAATTCTATTGTTAATTTATATTTTATGTCTGCTTTTTATTATTCCTTTCTGTCTACTTCATTTGGGCTTAATGTTGCTTTACTTTTTAAATTAATTTGGATGAATGCTTAAATATCTGTCTCATGGACTGAGACCTCCTTTCCAGTTTGTTTTGAAGAGTTTGAGCAGGACTGGTGTTAATTCATCTTGGAATGACTGGCAGAATTCACTTGGAAAGCAATCTGGTAATGAGCTTTTCTTTTTTGTTAATGCAATTTTATTGAGATATATATTCACATACCTTATAATCATCCAAAGTGTATAATCAGTGATTCACAGTCTCCTCATACAGCTGCACATTCATCATCACAATCCACTTTCGAATATTTTCATTCTGCAAAAAAAAAAATATGAATAAAAATAAAAGTAAAAAAAGAACACCAAAAACATCCCATACCTCCATGTCCCCCTATTATTTATTTTTTGTCTTTGTTCTCTTACTCATCTGTCTATACAGTGGATAAAGGGAGAGTCAGTCACAAGGTTTTCACAATCACATAGTGACACCTTAAAAACGATATAGTTATAGAACCATTTTCAAGAATCAGCTATTGGATTACATTTCAACAATTTCAGGTACTTCCCTGCAGCTACTCCAATACACCAAAAACTGAAAAGTGATCTCTTATACTGCATAAGAATAGCCCCCAGACTGACCTCTCAACTATATTTGAAATATCTCAGCCACTGAAACTATATTTTGTTTCATTTCTTTCCCTGCTTTTGATCAAGAAGGCTTACACCTCTCAAGATGCCAGGGCCAGGCTCTTCCCTGGGAGTCATGTCACACATTGCCAGGGAGATTTACACCCTGGAGAGTTATGTCCCACATAGCGGAAAGGGCAGTGAGCTCACCTGCGGATTGGCTTAGAGAGGTGACATCTGAGCAACAAAAGAGGTTCTCTGGGGGTGACTCTTAGGCATAATCATAAATAGGCTTAGCTTCTCTTCTGCAGGACTAAGTTTCATAAAGTCAAGCCCCAAGATCAAGGACCTGGCCCATGGAATTGGCAGTCCCCAATGCTTGTGAGAATATCAGGTCTTCCCCAGGTCGGGGAGTTTTATATTTCTGCCTTTTCCCCCCAATCCTTCAAGGGGACTTTATCATACTTATTCAAGTTTCCATGTAATTATGGTGTTCAAATAAGCTGACCATACAAGTTAAATTAGATAGTGTGCTAAAGAAAATATAAATTTTTGCATTAAATAAACATCTCTTCTTTTGGTCTCACAAATATAAAGAAATTTTAAAGTACAGTTAATATTACCCTTTGCCCTTTACTCTGATTTAGTTTAGTCCTACACAGATCAGCTTCATTCATATCTCTAATTGAAGTCTGGCCACTTTTTCAGTGTTTTGGCAGTTGCTGGGTAGAGTAATGCAGCCTATCATAGCGGCAGAATTCCAGCTCTGAGTCTCAGGTGTCACACAAATACCTGAAGTTCCAGGGAATAACCAGGTTATACGCAAAGAACTCAGCATCTCAGAATTTAGAAATAATGGTTACAAATCCGGAATAGACGTGACTTCTGTAAGAGCTTACAATTTAGGAAACTTTACAATAGGCCCTCACCTGATAGTCTATGCTCTCGAACTCAATTCTCTTAGTTTTCATGTTAGAGTTAGTCAATATCAGAGAGGTGTTATAATATTTGTCTTTTATTTTCTGGATTATTTCACTCAACATACTGCCCTCAAAGTTCCTTCACCTAGTTGCATACCTCACAACTTCATTCCTTCTTGTAGCTGCTCTATAGTCCATTGTTTATATACGCCGCAGTTCCCCCTTCCATTCCTCAGTTGATGTACCCTTAGGCCAACTCCATCCACTGCAAAATGTGAATGACACCACCATAAACACCAGTGGGCAAATGTCCTATCATGTCCCCACTCTCAGTTCTTCCAATATACACTTAACTACAGGGTTGCAGGATCCATACAGCAAACCTGTACTTAGCCTCCTGTGAGCCACCACACTGCCCTCCGGAAGGGCTGCACTTCTCTACTTTCCTACCAACAGTGGATGGGTGCATCTCTCTCGTATTTTCTCTAAAACTTGTATCTCTCTGCTCATTTTTAAACAGTTTTATTCACACATCATGCAATCCAACCTAAGTACAAAATCAGTGTTTCCCTATATAATCACATAGCCATTCCTTCACCACAACAGTCTATATGAGGACATTTTCATTTCCTCTACATAGAATCCTATGCTTCTCCCCTATATCCCCCACTTACTGACATTTAGCTTTGGTATATTGCCTTTGTTATATTCAATGGAAGCATATTACAATGTTACTGTTGACTATAGACCCTAGTTTGCATTGATTGTATTTTTTCCTTTATACCATCTTATTTTAAACACCTTGCGATGCTGACATTCATTTGTGCTCTGTCATGCAAAAACATTTTTATATTTGGACATTTAATTACCATAATAGTGTACTCTAGACATTGTTAAGTTATACCATTCCTGTCTTTATCCTCTGTCTTTCCTTCTGCTGTCATACATGACCCAGCCTCCTCCCTAACTCTACTCAGCTTTATTCAGTGTACCTACAATTTTGTGCTATGATCAGATAGCATTGCGCTATCCATTCCTGGATCTTTGCAATCATCACTGCTGAGCATTCTGTACTCCTTAAACATCAAATGCCCAATCTCTGCACTCTTTCTGTCTCATGATAGCCTGTGCTCTCAACTTTAACTCTAAAGTTCACTCACTAATGTTAGTTCATAGTAATGAGACCATACCATATTTGTCCTTCTGTTTCTGGCCAATTTCTCTCAGCATGATGTCCCCAAGGTTCTGCCACATTGTTACATGCTTCATGAGCTTATTCTGTCTTCCAGCTGCATAATATTCCATAGTATGTATGTAGAACAGTTTATTTAGTCACTTGTCCTTTGATGGACATTTGGGCTATTTCCATCTCTTGGCAATCATGAATAATGCTGCTATCAACATCAGTGGGAAAATGTCTGCTTATGTCCTTGCCTTCAGTTCCTCCAAATATATATCTAGTAATTGGATTGCTGGATCATATGGCAAATCTACACTTAGCTTCCTGAGGAACTGCCAAACTGCCTTCCAGAGTAGTTGCACCATTCTATATTCCTCCCAATTGTGAATGAATGTACCTCTTTTTCTACATCTTCTCCAGCACTTGTAGTTTTCTGTGTTTTTTTTTTTATAATGGCCATTCTGGTAGGTGTGAAATAATATCTCATTGTGGTTTTGATTTGCATTTCCTTAATAGCCAGTGAGATTGAGTGTCTTTTCATATGTTTTTGAGCCATTTGTATTTTTTCTTCTGAAAAGTGTCTTTCCTTGTCTTTTGCACATTTTGTAATTGGATTGTTTGCCTTTTGTTATTGAGAGGTAGGTTCTGTTTATATATTCTGAATATTAAAACCTTATCTTATGTTCGGTTTCAAATATTGTCTCCCATGGCATAGGCTGCCTTTTTATTTTCATGGAAAAGTTCTTTAATGTGCAAAAGTGTTTGACATTGAGGAGATCCTATTCATCTATTTCTTCTTTCATTGCTTGTGCTTTGGTCATAAGGTCTTGGAAACCACCTCTTATCACAAGATCTATAAGATATTTCTCTACATTTTCTTCTAAAGGTTTTATGATCTTAGCTCTGATGTTTAGTTCTTTCATCCATTTTGAGTTAAAGTTTTATAAAGTGTGAGATAGGGGTCCTCTTTCATTCTTTTGGATATGGATATCCAGTTCTCCAAGCACCATTTGTCAAAGAGGTTGCTCTGTCTCAGTTGAGTTGGCTGGATAGCCTTTTCAAAGGTAAATTGGCCATAGATGAGAGGATCCACTTCTGCACATTTTATCCAATTCCACTGGTCAGTAAATCTATCTTTATGCCAGTACCATGCTGTTTTGACCATTGTAGCTTTGTAATATACTTTAAAATCAGGTATTGCAAGACCTCCCTCTTCATTCTTCTTTCTCGAGATATTTTTAGCCATTCCAGGCACACAGCCCTTCCAGATAAGTTTGATTACTGGCTTCCTTTTTCTGCAAAGTAAGTTGTTCGGATTTTATTTGGTATTGCATTGAACCTATATATAAATTTGCATAGGATTGACATTTTAACAATATTTAGTCTTCCAATCCATGAACATGGTATGTCCTTCTATTTGTTTAGGTCTTCCTTGATTACTTTTAGCACTGATTTTTAGTTTTCTGTGTATAGTTCTTATATGACCTTAGTTAAATTTATTCCTAAATCTTTAATTCTTTTGGTTGCTATTGGAAGTGAAATTCTCTTCTTGATTTCTTCCTCAAATTGTTCATTACTAGTGTATAGAAACATCAATGATTTTTGGGTGTTGACCCTGTACTCTGCCACTTTGCTGTCCTCATTTATTAGCTCTAGTAACTTTGCTGCAGATTTTTCAGGATTTTCTACATATGGTATCATGTCATCTGCAAACAGTGGAAGTTTTACTTGTTCCTTTCTGATTTTGATGCCTTTATTTTTTTTTCTTGTCTAATTGCTTTAGCTAGTGGTTCCAGCAAAATGTTGAATAACAGCAGTGACAGTGGGTATCCTTGTCTTGTTCCTGATCTTAGAGAGAGCACTTTCAGTCTTTCTCCTTCAAGTATGATGCTAGCTGTAGGTTTTCCATTTAGTCCTTTTATTATGTTGAGGAAGTTTCCATTTTTTCCTATCCTTTGAAATGTTTTCATGAAGAAAGGATGTTGAATTTTGTCAAATGCTTTTTCTTCATCAATTGAGATGATCGTGTGGTTTTTCTTTTTAAATTTATTAATGTGGTGCATTACATTAATTGACTTTCTTGCATACCTAGAATAAGACCCACTTGGTCATTGTGTACGATTCTTTTAATGTACTGCTGGATTCAGATTGCAGGTATCTCCTTGAAGATTTTTGCATTTATAGTCATTAAAGAGATTGGTTTGAAATTTTTTTCTTATGGTATCTTTCTCTGGCTTTAGCATTAGGGTGATTTTGGCTTCATAGAATAAATTAAGTAGCTTTCCTTCCTCTTCAATTTTTTTGAAGGGTTTGAGCAGGATTGGTGCTAAATCTTTCTTAAATGCTTAATAGAATTCACATATGAAACCATCTGGTCCTGGGCTTTTCATTTTTGGGGATTTTTTCCCAATATATATATTTTTAATTTTAACATTTGTTTCCCCATCATTTATTTTAAATCCATATGTTTTACTTATTTGTAGATTTGTCCAGAGGGATGCCCTGATAAATCCCACAGTGATGCCCTGATAAATCCCAGTGATTTGAACAGTGAATAAAAAGTATTTGCAAAGTCCCCTTGGGGGAATGGCAAGAAAGGGGGAATATTCAACCTCCCCATTTGTAGAACTCCTGATATTCTCTCAAGCAGTGGGGACAGCCAAATCAACAGGCAGTGCCCTCAATCTTGGGGTTTGTTCATGTGAAGCTTGTCCCTGCAAAGGATAGACTAAGCCCACTTAAAATTAGGCCTAAGAGTCACCCCCAGGGAATCTCTTTTGTGACTCAAATGTGGCCTCTCTCTCTCAGCCAGCAGGACAAGCAAACTCATTGCCCTCTCTCTCTTTATGTGGGACATGATTCCCAGGGGTGTAAGCCTCGCTGGCAATGTGGGACAGAAATCCTCAAATGAGCTGGAACTCAGCATCAAGGGATTGAGAAACCCTTCTCAACTGAAAGGGGGAAGAGAAAAATGAGACAAAATAAAGTGTCAATGGCTGAGAGATTTCAAACAGAGTGGAGAGGTTGTCCTGGAGGTTATTCTTATGCATTATAAAGATATCTGCTGTTTAGATTAAGGTGTATTAGGCTGGAGGGAACTGCCTGAAAATGTAGAGCTGTGTCCCAGTAGCCATGTTTCTTGAAGATGATTGTATAATGATATAGCTTTCACAATGTGACAGTGTGATTGTGAAAACCTTGTGTCTGATGCTTCTTTTATCTACGGTATGGGGAGTTTTTTGATGACTGATTCAATTTCTTTACTTGTGAGTGGTTTGTTGAAGTCTTCTATTTCTTCTTGAGCCACTGTTCATTGTTCTTGCTTTTCTAGGAAGTTGTCCATTTCATCTACATTGTCTACTTTGTTAGCATATACTTGTTCAGAGTGTCCTTTCATTATCTTCTTCATGGTCAATAATTATGTTCTGCCTCCCATTTCTGACCTTATTTACTTGCATCCTCTCTCTTTTTTTCTTTGTCAGCCTAGCTAAATGTTCATTGATTTTATTGATTTTCTGAAATAACTAACTTCTGTTTTTATTTATTCTCTCTACTGTTTTCATATTCTCAATCTCATTTATTTCTGCTCTAATATTTGTTTTTTTTCCCTTCTGTTTTCTTTGGGGTTAGTTTGCTGTTCATTCTCTAGTTCCTCTAAGTGAGCAGTTAATTCCTTGATTTTTGCTCTTTCTTGTTTTTTAATATGGGCATTTAGGGCAATACATTTTCCTCTCAACACTGCCTTTACTGCATTCCATAAGTTTTCATATATTGTGTTCTCATTTTCACTTGCCTCAAAATATTTACTGATTTCTTTTACAATTTCTTGCTTGACCTACAGGTTAAGAGTGTGTTGTTTAGTCTTCATATATTTGTGAATTTTCCAGCCTTCCAACTGTTATTGATTTCCACCTTCATTCCAATGTGATCTGAGAAAGTACTTTGTATAATTTCATTCTTTTAAAATTTACTGTGACCTGCCCCAGAATGTGGTCCATCTTGGAGAATGATCCTTCAGCCCGCAAGAAAAAAGTTTGTCCTGCTGCTGTTGGATGCAGTGTCCTGAAAACATCTGTTAAGTCTAGACCATTTATTCTATTGTTCAAGAGCTCTGTTTCTTTATTGATCTTCTGTATAGACAATCTATCCCTTGATTAGAATGTGTAGTAAAGTCTCCAAATGTTATTGCAGAAGCGTTTACTTCTGCCGTCAGTATTGTCAGTGTTTGCCTCATGTATTTTGGGGCAGTCTGGCTCAGTGCATAGATATTTATGATTGTTATGTCTTCCTTTTAAATTGTCCCTTTTATTAATAAATAATATTTTTGCTTCTTTATTGCTTTATATTTGAAGTCTAATTTATCTGCTATTTGTATAGCTACCCTGACTCTTTTCTAGTCGTTCTTTGCATGAAATATCTTTTTCCATCTTTTCACATGCAGCCTATTTGGGTCTTAAAAGAATCTCTTGTAGAGAGCATATAGATGGATCCTTTTATTCTTAGTCCATTCTGCCAGCCTGTCTGTAGACTGGGAAAATTAATCCATTAAATTTTAATGTTGTTACTGTTTTTACTTCCTACAACCATTTTTTGTCTTTTGGATTCCATCTGTCATATTTTACTCTTATTTCTTCTCTCTCTTTTTATCCTATAGTTACACTTACTGCTAATCTCCATTTCTATTCTCTTCTCCAAACCTCCTTCTCCCATCTTTTCCTATCTGTCTGTAGTACTGCCTTTAGAATTTCTTGTAAAGCAGGTCTCTTGTTCACAAACTGCCTCAGTTTCTGTTTATGTGTAAATATTTTAAACTCCTCATCGTTTTTGAAGGACAGTTTTGCTGGATATAGAAATCTTGGCTGGCATTTTTCTCTTTCAGTATTTTACATATGTCATGCCACTGCCTTCTTGTTTCCATGTCTAACACTGAGAGATCAGCACTTAGTCTTACTATCAACCTTCCCCGTACATGATGGATCACTTTTCTCTTGTTGCTCTCAGAATTCTCTCTTTGTCCTTGACATTTGACAATCTGATTAGTAAGTTTCTTGAAGCAGGTCTATTTGAGTCCATTCTGTTTGGGGTTACTGCATTTCTTGGATGTGTAAATTTATGTCTTTCTTGAGTGTCAAGAAATTTTCAGTGATTATTTCCTCCATTATTCTTTTTGCCTCCTTCCCCTTCTCTTCTCCTTCTGGGACACCTACAACATGTATATATTCATGAACTTCATGTTGCATTCAATTTCCTGAGATCCTGCTTATATTTTTCCATTCTTTTCCCTATCTGCTCTTTTGTGCATGGGGTTTCAGATGTCCTGTCCTCCACATCACTAGTCCTTTCTTCCCTCTTCAAATCTGCTGTTGTATGTCTCCATTTTGTTTTGCATTTCTTCTATTGTGGCTTTCATTTCCATAAGTTCTGCCATTAGTTTTTTCAAGCTTTTAAGTTCTTCTATATGTACACTTCTTTATATCCTTCATCTCTTATCCCACATTTTCCTTTAACTCATTGAATTGATTTAGAAGATTTATTTGAACATCATTAATTAGTTGTTTCAGTTCTTATATTTTAGCTGAGGTGTTACGTGTTCCTTTCACTGGGTCATGTCTTCAGACTTCCTGGCATGAGTTGTTGATTTCTGCTGGTGTTTAGGCATCTGTTTTCCCTGTCTGCTGGGTTTCAGTGGCACTCAGATTTTTGTCAGCTCACAAGCTCTGTGTTTACTTTAGGGTACTGCTTTAAGAGTTGGACTGACTGTATTTCTCAGCCAAAACGTGGTATGTTCCAGTGAAGGGGGTCTAGACCAGCTTCAATGTCTGAAATATTTTTCTGATGACTCTCTGAAAAAGCCCTTCAATTCCCTTGCAGTTTCTGTTTTTCCCAGAAAATGGCAGTATTCAATAACTTAATTGTCCTCAGAAGGTATTTGCTTACAGGACAGGTTATGTCTGGCCTGATGGGGCTGGGACTGCTGGCATGCTGTACTGCCCTTTGCCAGCCAAAATGCAGCTCACTGTGGGACTGAACCCCTGACTTTATTTTTGGCAGAGGACTCCCCGAGCTGTGGTAGTCTTGAGTCGGTAGGGATCAGTCTGCTACTGCTATTTTTGTCAAGGATGGGGAAGGGCTTTTGGACCCAGGGCTAGAATTACAGACTCTGCCCATGTTTTCTCAGACTCCTTATTCCTCCCCAACCTGGGCCTTGAAATGCCCTCCAACATTCCCGGAATTTCCAAACAGTGGAGGGCGTGTCTCACTGCTGTGAGACAATATATCTTACATGTCCTAGGTGGAGGTACCCCAGCTGCTGTTTATGATCCCTTCAGTGCCATGTGTGAGACCTAGTTGGGGGGAGGAGAGAGTAGTGGCTGCTCTGGTATAGAGGTCTTCTATCTGATATTATAATCTCTCTTCAACTCTGTATTTGTAGGGTCCTTCTCCAGTCTATATCTTTCTCCAGAGTTCTGAGAAATTCACTATTGCCTTTTTTGTTGTTGTTGAGGGAGAGATATTCAGTATCTGTTTATGTCACCATGTTGATGATGTTCCTGGGCATTCTTTTCTTGAGAGATCTTTGATCACTGACTCAATCTCTTTACTTGTAATTGGTCTTTAATTTCTTCTCTCGTCAGTATAGGTTGTTTATGTGTTTCCAGGAATTTGCCCATTTTATCTATGTTGTCTAATTCATTTGCATACAGTTGTTCATACATCCCCTTATGATCATTTTTATTCCTGTGTGGTCAGAAGTAATAGCCTCCATCTCATTTCTGATTTCATTTATTTGCATGTTCTCTCTTTTATGCTTTGTCAGTCTAGTTGGTTTTAATTCTATTGTTTTTTACTCTTAATATCATCTATTTCTGCTCTAAACTTTGTTTCTTTTTTCCTTCTGCTTGCTTTCAGGTTAGTTTGCTGTCCTTTTTCTAATTTCTCCAGGTCTGAAGTTAGATCTTTGATTTTATCTCTTTATTTTTAAATGTAAGTGTTATACATGTATAACATTGCATGTACAGCATGTGAGATATTTCCCTCTCAGCATTGCATTCTCTGGATCCCATATGTTTTGATATGCTATATTCTCATTTTCATTCATCTCAAGATATTTGTGGATTTCCCTTGCAATTTCTTCCTTAACCCACTGATTATTTAAGAGAGTATTATTTAATTTTGATGTATTTGTAGGTTTTTCCAATTCTCTGCCTATTATTGATTTCCAGTTTCATTCCATTATGGTCAGAGAAGATGCTTTGTTTAATTAAAATCTTTTTAATTTTATTGAGACTTGTTTTGTGACCCAACATGTAGTCAAACTTATGGAATGATCCATGTACACTTGACAAGAATATGGGTCTTGTTGTTTTGGGGTGCAGTGTTCTGTATGTGTGTTAGGCCTAGTTCATTTATCATATTATTCAAATTCTCTGTTTCCTTATAGATTTCTTTCTATATGTTCTATCTATTGATGACAGTGATGTATTGAAGTCTCCAACTATTTTTGTTGAGGTGTCTGTTTTTCCCTTAGGTTTGCCAGTGTTTGCCTCATTTATCTTGGGGCACCAAGATTTATTATTGGTATTTCTTTTGGTGGGTTGCCCTTTTTAGTAATATGTAGTGTCTTTCTTTGTCTCTTACAATAGCTTTTGACTTAAAGTCCAATGTTGGCATAGTTACTACAGCCCCCCGCCCCCTTTTGGTTACTATTTGTATAGAATATCTTTTTGCAACCCTTCACTTTCAACCTATTTGTACATCTGGATCTAAGGCGGGTCTCTTGCAACAACATATGGTTGGATCAGGCTTTTTCATCTATTCTGCTAATATGTGTCTTTTGATTGGGAATTTTAAGCCATTAACATTCAGGGTTATTATGGTAAAGGCAATATTTACTTTAGCCATTTTGTCCTTTGGTTTTTACATGTCATATCTTTTCTCTCTTTTCCTTTATTGTAAGTTTCATCTCTACATAGTTGATTTTTGTAATTTATCTGACTGATCCCTTTCTCATTTCTGTTTCTGCATGTTTTTAAATACTATCTTTGTGGTTACCCTGTGTTTATATTACACAGCCTACATCTATCACTTATTAATTTGAAAAGATACCAACTTAGCTTTAATAGCATATATGTTCTCTGCTCGCGTATCCCTCTTTTCCCCTTGTAAGTTGCTTTTGTCCCACTTAACCACTTTATATTTCATGCTCATTATTAGGTAATTTGCCTATTTCTTGTTCGATTTGTATTTTGACTCTTATAGGAATTAAAAAGCAGAGCTATATATTAAGTATACAGTACTAGTGGATTTTGTATTTACCCTTTAATTATCCTAACTGATAATCTTTATTTCCTCACACTATCCCACACCGCTTTCCCCTGTCTTTTCCATTCAACCTGCAGATCTCCCATTAGTGATTCTTGTCTTTTGTTGACAGGTCTTTTGTTGACAAACTCTCGCCGTTTCTGTTTATTTGTGACTATTTAAACTCTTCTTCATTTTTGAAGGACAGTTTTGCTAGAGAAAGAATTGTTGGCTGGCAGTTTTTCTGTTTTAGTGTCTTAAATAGATTATCCCACTGCCTCCTCACCTCCGTGGTTTCTGAGAAGTCGGCGGTTAGTCTTACTGAGGATTGTTTGTATATGACCAACCACTCTTCTTTGTCTGCCTTTGGTATTCTCTCTTTATCTTTGGCCTTTGGCAGTCTTATAGTATATATCCTGATATATGTTTATTATGATTTATTCTGTTTGGAGTTTGCTGTTCTTCTTGGACTTGTATATTTTCACCTTTCATAACAGTTGGGAAATTTTGGGTCATTGTTTCCGCAAAGAGTCTTTCTGTCTCTTTTCCCTTCTCTTCTCATTCTGAGACACTGTGACACGGTGTGTGAGTGATTTGTGCTGCTGCTCATTCCTGAGACACTGCTTGATTTTTTTTTCGATTCTTTTCTCTATCTGTTCTTCTATACTGCTTCTAGTATATTTTAATCTCTACTGTTGAGCTTTATTCCACATAATTTCTGCTATGATTCATTTTATACTTTCAAATTCTTCTTTATGCTCATACATTGTTTTCTTAATATCTTTTATCTCTTTATCCGTATTTTCCTTCATCTCCTTGAATTGGTCTAGGAGATTTGTTTGAACCTCTTTGAGTTGTTGTTCCAAACTCTATGTCTCCTCTGAAGTTTTAGTTTGTTCCCTTGACTGAATTATTTTTTCCTGTTTCTTAGCATGGCTTCTAATTTTTGCTGAAGTCGAGGCTTCTGATTATCTGGGTAAGTTAGCTCTAAAGGTCAGTTTCTGCTCTTGTCTAGG
Source organism: Myrmecophaga tridactyla (assembly GCA_004026745.1). NCBI lineage: Eukaryota > Metazoa > Chordata > Mammalia > Pilosa > Myrmecophagidae > Myrmecophaga > Myrmecophaga tridactyla. The sequence continues at coordinate 47,356 of PVIY010000166.1, forward strand.
GATTTATTGTTGATTTGTGTTAAGGTTCTTCTTCAATGCTTGGTACAATTTATTCTAGACCTTTAGAGTAGCCTGACTTTGATCAGATTTTCTCAACCTGTTTCCATCTGATTTTTGTCCTGGATATGCAGTACAACTTTTAAGATTGTACAATTTTTGTAATTATTTCTCCTCCAGTATAAAGCTTCCTTTCCTCTGTTCCTTTTCCAAGAATCTTGATCTATTATGTTTGTTTTTGTGCAGAATTTGCTCCCTAGCTCCTGTGATTTGTGGCATTCTTTCACTCATTCAGTGCCCATTTTCCATACACTTTCGTATACTGGCACCCTCCTGTCTTACAGCAGTTCAGTTTAACCCACCCCCTTTTCTCTCTCTTTGCAGCTTTTGTGTCTCCAGTTATTTCCCTGTCACTGAATTCCACCCCATGGAGCCACATGGGATCAAGCTAAAGGCTGGCTGGTCCAGAAATACATGCTTTGTGTTTATGGGATCCAGCCAACAGAAGCTGGGTTGAATGCTGCCAACCATTCTATGGCAGTCTCTCTCCCTGGGTGCCCTTTTGTATTCTGCATGCAGCACTCCTCAGCAGCTCCTGCAAAGCCCTAGACTTGGGTTCCTTATCCTGGATACGTGTGGGGTTCTGACTCATTGCTGGTGGCTCTGTGGTCTCTGCAGTGCGAGCGATTTGGCTACTCCCTCTGAGCAACCCCCAGCCTGCAGGGAATTAGTATGAGGGAGGGAAGTGCCAGTAGACCAGGGGGTCCAGAATGGAAATTTCCTTTCTGATATTTTTCTTTTTCTTCAGTTCAGCATATGTGGAGTTCTCCAGTCTCCACTGTCCACCAGTGTCCCAAGTAAGTGGGGTTTGTCCTCTTATTCCTCGACTCTCTGGGAAGGTGTTTTTAGGAGATAGCTTATGTTGTTATGTTGATATCACTCAGTCATCTTTCTTTTAATTGATTTATGTGGTTAATATAATGTTAAAGTAATTAATGATGTATACTATTTAAAATTTGTTTTTGTTTTTGTCACACCTATTCTATTTTGCTTTCAGTTTTCTTGCCTTTAATTAAATCAGTTACTTATAAATTATTACAATCATTTCCTTGATTAACTTGTTGATTTGGTAACACATTCTTTTCACTATTTTAGAGGGTACTGACAGCCACACTTCTTAGACAAAGAAAGCTCTTTTAAATATTTCAACTCTATTTATTCTTCTACAAACCCTAGAGTTATTGTATAGTAGATTTTAATGCTATATAGCTTATGCTGTATATATATTCAATATCCATGTTTATTAAAATGCAATTTGCATTTATATTTTCTCCCATATGTACCTTTCCCATTTACTTTCATTCTTTGTTGAATTCCTTACTATCACTTGGAATCACTTTCCTCTGCTTTAAAAATATCCTGTTATATTTCCTTTAATTTTATTCAGGTAATTCTGAGTCATCTGAGTTTTGTTTTTCTAAAAAAAAAATTAAATTTACTATTATTTTTTAACAATACTATGCTGAGCATAGAATTCTAGATTGGCAGTCATTTACTTTTACCATAATAACGCACAACTTTTTTCTGACATCTAATGTTCTTATTGGTATGTTAGTCATCATACTTCTTTGAAGGTAATAAGACTTTTCTCTTATTAACTTGTAACTTTTTTTCTTTTGGTCTCTGATTTCCAAATGTTTTGTCATGATCTTTTTACATATCACTTTATTTGTATTCATTGAGCTGGAGTTTTTTTTAGCACTTCCAGAGGTTATGGCTTGATATCTTTCATCAGTCTTAAAGTATTCTCAGTAATTATTTCCCCCCCAAATATTAGTACTCTTTTTATCTTCCTTTTGAATGCCAGTTAAATATATGTTAGATCTTTACACCATTTCACACAGTGATAATCTCTCACAATCCCTTGTCTCATTTTCCATAATTTTTCTTTCAGTGATTGAGCTTCAGTTCTCTAATCCTAATCAGCTGTGCATAATGTGATTTTTAAACTTAAGTATTTGGGTCTTAACTTGTTTTCAGTGTGTAGTTTTCAGTGCGAGGATTTCCATTTGTTATCATAGTTTCTATTCCTTTACTGGAATTCTCCATTTTTTCCTTTCATTTTATGACTAAAATTAATTACCATTATTTTTATATATGTTTTTGTTAACTTTATCTGGTTTTCCTGTGGAGATTTTCTGTTGTCTATTTCATCTCTTTTCCTCTATACTTGGTCAATTTATATCTTTTATGTCTGCCTTTCATAAAGCCTGACTGATATATATACAAATGTGGGGATAATTTGAGCATTTAGAGATCGTTACAGTTTTCATAACAAGGACCTGCTTTTACTTTTGACAGCCAGTTAGGGTAGCAGTAATTCATACAAATTCAACCAAGAATTGATAAATTAGAAATCATCTCTGGTCTTACTTTCTTTTTTAGGATTTTTTACAGCTTATATAATTGTTTTCGCGCTTTCTGATGAGCCCATGCAGAAGTTTAAAGCAAATTGTCCATCTTTCAATTGTTTTCTGTAAGCCTGTACATCTTCAATAAGCTAATTAAACACAGCCTGATAAAGAAAATGCCAAGATAATTTAATATATGTTGGGAGGACATAATCTGCAAGATATTAAGATTCGTTAAATATATATAGTAATTTAAATTATGCAATCTTGATTAAATACGGGATCAATAACCAAGAAATAGAGCCACCTAGATATGACATATATGCTCGAGATTGCATTAAATACCACTAGAGAAAAGATGAAAAATCATTTCAAATATGGAAAACATATTTGCCTCTACTTTAGAAACACATCTTACTTATAAGGAGCTAAATTTAAAATGCAAAACTTTACAAACTTTAAAGGTAAATTAGGAAGAAATTTAGAAGACTTACACGAATGAGTCTGGTTTCCAGGGGTGCTCGTCCTCCCAGCTGTGCGTTATCTTTGTAGATGAAATGCAAAAAGCAACAGTCACAAAGAAAAGGAACGATACATTTGACAAGAACAAGAATGACACATTTGACTTCACTTGGGTTAGGCTTGGCTTGCCAGTGTCTGGGAGACAGCTGAGAACCTTGCATCCTATATTTCCCAGCTGCGGGTGTGGAAACGGGGGAACTTCCCCACCAACTTCCATCCCTCACCGATTGGAGGCTGCCTCCAGCAGCTGTGACCCCCGGCCTGCCAGGCTGTCCCATGCAAAGCACGTGCCATCCGCTTGGGCGGTAAATGCCCTCATCAGAGAACGACGGTGCTGAGCTCGGAAAGCCATTGGCATGTGAGGAAGCGGTGAGCGCTGAAAACAGGCAGGGCACCCCGGGTCCGCCACAGCCTTAAATGAAAACAAATTCTGTTAGACGAAAGAAAACATAAATAAGTTAAAAATTATAGAATAGGAAAAGATATTTTCAATGTGTATAACAAATAGAGGATTGGAATTAAGAACAATTTTCAAAAAAAGCTCTTTCAAATTATTGCCATAAAAGACAAACAACTTAATAGTAAAACAGGCAAAAACATGAATAGACAATTCACAGATGCAAATACTCAAATGTACACTAAACACAGGGAAAGAGTCATTCTCACTGGTAAAGAGAACATGCAAATAAAACCCACATGAAATATCTTTTTGTGCCTATTAAATAAGCAGAAATTTGAAATCTGATGATAGAATATGAAGTAGTGGAGCCACAGGGATGAAACTGTCAATTAGCAGTTGACAAATTTTACTGTATTTGATGATATGCATATTCTACAGTCCAGTAACTCCACTTCTGAATATGTAATTGTAATGATTTTAATTTCTTAAAAAGAAAAGAAATAGGAAACCAAAGTGGCAATCTTAATATCAGACCCGGATGGTGCATAGCTCAATCTTTCTGTATTGAGCTTTGAAACACTCCTGCTTTTAAAAAGCCCTTCATCCCTTCATCAGGCAACATGTAGTTATTATGAAAATTTTCTGCTGCATAGAAACTTATTTCATAAAGTCCTTCACAAGGAAAGACAGACTCAGGCGTCTAGCCAGGGCCATAAACAGATGGGCTATGGGCCCATCTTTGGAATTCGATCCTTGTGCACAGAACCTGTGCAGGAAATTGTGCAGTTTCTTCTGTTGTGTTCTGCAAGCGGAAGAACTGAGGTGACTGTAGGGAATTATTTCTATCTAAGTTGTTCCCTGCTAAATGTATTCTTTTGAGAAATGATGGATTTTTTTTTTGTTAGGTGAAAAGGGTTGATATATTTAACTATTTTTTTAAACAGTAAATGTTTTATGTTAACATAATGTAATGTACCTATTTTTAGTTTTTTCCAGCAACGTTAGTTACTTTTAATTTTGTTTTTTCCTCACTATTTGTAAGCCATGCACCAAAAATCATAAAAGAACATTAAAAATGTGCAAAATTATTTTAAGAATACTACTAGTATTCCTTGCAATAAAGACAGAGAAATGAATAAAAGTACTAGTTTACTTAAAAATGTTATTCATTTGTGTTTTAGTATCTACTTACAGGCTTTATAAAGCAACACCTCTGGGAACCTAAAATTGTTTTTAAAAAAGATGCATTAGAAGAGGCTGGGATTCTCATATCAAATGCAAAGAAGGGATGAAAACAATAATAAATGCGATCACAGTTTAGACATTCTTTTATTCCTTTTTGGGAGCAGTGATTTCAGGCTGAACATCAACAGGAAGATAAGCCTGCGGTGGGCTGATGATCTGCAGCAGGCCACAACAGCTTACAAGGTGTCTGCATCCCGATACTCACACTTGCTTCCAAAAGCAGCAAAATGTAGAGAGAATGTGAAGTTACCCTGCATAAGCTTGAATCAGAAGGAAAAAAAATCTGATGGGCCAGGCTGCTGAGAATCATAAGTCAATCCAGTGCCTTGTCGATGGAGATTTTGACTTGTGAAAACTTTCTAAACTCTTAAATGCAAACATGCTGCTCATTTTATAGTGTCTGACTCTCACAACATATTCTGTAACTGTTTCCACAGCCCTTAGGTAGGCCCCTGCTCATTCACAAGTAACTCAAATTATTATCTTTCAATTGATTAACCAGCTTGAGACCAATGCAATTAATCTTAAAAAGTATCCTAAATAAACTAAAGCATCGATCCGTACTCTCTGAGAGAGGAATATTGAAATGAGACTGTTCTAGTTTGCTAGCTGCTGGAATGCAACACATCGGATTGGCTCTCAATAAAAGGGGATTTATTTAGTTGACATAAGTTCTTCAGAGGAAAGGCAGCTAACTTTCCACTGAGGTTCTTTCTTACATGGGAAGGCACAGGGCGATCTCTGCTGGCCTTCTCTCCAGGCCTCTGGGTTCCAACAACTTTCCCTGGGGTGATTCCTTTCTGCATCTCCAAAGGACTGGGCTGAGCTGCAAGCACTGAGATGAGTTATGCTAAGCTGCTTGGGCTGTGCTACGTCGACCTCTCTCATTTAAGCACCAGCCAATTAAATCAAACATCATTCTTTGCAGCAGGCACTTCTCCTAGCCGACTGCAGATGTGATCAGTGACAGATGAGGTTCACATGCCATTGGCTCATGTCCACAGCAACAGAACTAAGTGCCTTCACCTGGCCAAGTTGACACCTGATCTAACTACCACAGAACCTTAGGCATCATCTCCTCCACAGCTCACTGGACAGAGAAGTAAATAAAGAATGTGTTAGTTCATAAAACTAACCTGAGGTCAGAGTCTGGATTCACAATGGAAATGCCAAATGCCTCAGACACTCGGGGTAAGCCCTGTAAAGAACATAACTAAATGAACCCAAGGTTTTGGCAGTAGGCTGAGGGGTTGAGGTTTCCATGAGCCTCTGAGGCCACACACTGTGACTTATCCTGCCATGGACACGGGGCTCGGCACCCGTTAGGAGGTTGGTGCCGACTCTGTGCGTGTGTGATGTCCTGTGCTCCTGTAAACCCCAGTGCAGCTGAAATGATTTCTATTTTGATGTTTTTTCCTGGAATTATATTTTAGATATGGGGATTTTGGTTGATCCCAAGACCTTTTTTTAAATCCATTTTCTAAACTCTGTGTTTCCCAGATTTGATATAAAGGCTTTAGAAAATTCTTGTCTATGATGTCTTTAGAATTGAATAAGTCTTAAGTATTTGAGATTTTGTTTGGAATGAATAATGAAGGCAAGAAAGATCACTGGGTAACGTACATCTTGCTTATTTGATGTTGGAGCAAAGTTCCCCATGGGTTTCAGTGGTTGTAAATGTTTTTCAAAATTCAGTACAGCACACTGGCCTACTGACTACGGGCTTTGTTTTCCGCACATGGATGAAAAGGATAGCCATCAAAGGTACCCCACTGCAGAATTAAAATGCCCGACTTGTGTAAAAAGTTCTCACACACTCGGTCATTAGTAAGACGATGTCAGTTAGCCCAGCTGGTGCCAAGAAGGTCACAATTCTGACTGCCCAAGAGGCACTGACCCTGAGCAGCTGCCACGCAAAGCTGTGAAAGACTGTGGACAGCCTGGGAGACCACGCAGCTCTGACCAGGTAGATGCAATTTAAAAAACTTAAAGAAACCTTGAAATTATCACGTACAAGTGAGCTTTGCTGAATGGGAACTCTTCTAAAAATGCACGATTCAGGAAAGGTAAATTGAACTTTATCATTTTCTTGCAAGTTTTAATAAACACTTTATTTACCAAGGATTATACATTAGAGATTATGTGAAAGTTAAGATTTGCTACTTCACAAAGATGGGCCTCTAGCTATGTGAATGTTTGTATTTATTATTCTGATAAACATATTGCTTGATAGCATATAAGATTGACTCTTCTCTTTCACACCTCAAATCCAATCTAACAGCAAATTCTGTCCATTTTTCTTTTAAAACATAGCTGCAGGTCGATCACCTTCCACCATCTACAGCCCCATCATCATTGTGGTCAGAGCCGTGCCATTTCTCCTAACTGGCCATCCTACTTCCATTGTTGACCCAGCTCTCTACCAGCCCATTCTCCATTAGGCAGCCAGAGTGATTCTTGTAAAGGAAATCAGATCATGACATTCAACTCTCTAGATCCTCCGGTGGCTTTCTCCCTCATTCAAGCAAAATCCCCAATTCTGTCTACGGCACCCACACTCCAGCATGCCTCCGATCTAGTACCACCTCCCTGCCTCTCTTTTATTCTATGTCAACCACACTGGTCTCCTTGATGTTTGATGTTTCCCAAAAGCACCAAGGAAACCTTGACCTGAGAGCTTTGTTCTGCCTGCCACTTCATTCCTACCTGCTCCCCAGCTGGTGGCACACTCGATGCACTGAGGTCTCCACCTCTGTGCCGTTGTCTCCCAGGAGAGGCCTTCCATGTCCACTCTATTTTGAACTAGTGACTGTCCTTTACTTTTCATCCCTGCAAACTACTTTTTCCCCTCATAGACTTTATCACCTGTCTTACGGGTTAAATTATGCCCCCTCCAAAAGATATGTTCAAGTCAAAACTCACATCTCTGTGAATGTGACCTTATTCAGAAAACGAATCTTTGAAGATGGAATCTAGCTAAAATGAGGTCATACTGAATTTAGGTGAACCTTAATCCAATACCACTGGTGTACTTATAGGAGGAGGAAAATTGGACACAGAGGCAGATAGGAAAAAGAGAAGATGGCCATGTAATGGCAGAGGCAGAGATTGATTTGCTGTGGCTGCTAAGTCAAAAAATGCCAAGGGTTGCCAGCCAACGCCAGAGGCTAAGATGAGGCAAGAAAATATTATCCCCTGCTGGTTTCATAGGGAGTAGGACACCCTGATTTCAGATTTCTAGCCACCAGAACCATAAGACAATGAATTTCCGTTGTTTTAAGCCAGCTTTTTTGTGTTATTTTATTATGACATCCCTAGGAAACTAAGACACCCACTTTATATGTATGTTTATTGTCTGTCTCTTTCATTAGTGTGACAACTCCATGAAAGGTTCTAACTCATTTACTATAGAATCTCCACTGTAAACTGTTGCACTTGGCACATAGTAGGGACTTAGTAAGCATTTGTTGATAAATAAATTGGTAATTAAAACATTTATTTAGAACTGATTGTCTATAAGGCACAATGATTGGTACCTGGAATATAAAGATAAGTAAAACAGTTCCAGCTCTTAAAGAGTTCATGGCTTAGCAGAAGAACTAGACATGAGCGCAAATTAGCCCACATTGGTGAGATTTTAATTGTAAAATTAATTAAGTACAAGATGCTATGGGAACCCTGAAAACTAAGCAGTAATCTATCTGTTAGGGAGAAGGGATAGTTCAAGAAAGCCAGTAAGCAGGACATGCTTATTTGATTAGAGCCATGAAGGAAAGATACAAATGTTTCCAAAATATTTCCAAGAAATTTAACATATTTTTCAAACGGATATTCTGAAGATTTGTGAGCATAGGCATTTTTATTTTTCCTTCTAAGAAAGTACATCCTATGGAAGCTTGACAGCTGGTAGCATAACAGAATTACTGACTTAATTACTCTCAATGCTATTTTCTCCTTTTTACATTTTCTCAAGGACCTGACATTTCAGTAAAGAACATCCCCACTAAGTCCCAAGATCATACGTTCCTTTGTTTTCATTTAACTTTTCCTTTCCAAATCACCCCATAGTTGGGTCTAAGGACTATATTATAGTGCAACTAACATACAACTATACAGAGAATTTTATTCATGCCCTAAATCATATTATAATTCTGTCTCCACCCCTCATTGTACCACCTCTTGAAATAACAAAAGATATTCATAATGTACTTTAATAATTTAACCTCACTCATGCATAGTTATTGCACATTCACGCATAGTCATTCATACATAGTTATCGCACATATACACTTGAACAGTGAACCAAAAAGACACTATTTTAAATAGACTTATAGACAGAGACTTATAATCACATATATGTATATAGTTTTCTTTTATATATACTATATTTTCAGCACCAAAATAGTATTCATAGAGCCTTTTACTCAGGGAATGGAAAAAGTCATTGCATAAAATGACATACTAAGACAGAATTCAGCCTACTTTGGGGAATCACTCAGGGCAAAATCCTAATGGCAGACCAGCTTTTCATTTTGGGCAATGAAGTAAATATTAGTCTGACTGAAGGATACAGTGGTAAACAAGAGGGATAAACTTCCTTTTAAAAATATTTTAAATAAACCATCATTCTAGATAGTCAGCATAGAATTTCTCACTAGTTATTTTCAGAGGCCTCATAAGATGATGTTAATGATGTATAGTGATAGTCCATTCCTATATAGGTCGTTAAGTCATTGTGATTGATTTACAGTAAAGTCACAAGGACTTGAGTCATTGAATTTCAATCATAAGCTTTACTCAAACAACATAATTGATCACTAATATTCTCATTTACTTCAGGCTTACTGTAAGTTATTTTAAAGAAAGCATCTAAAATCATTATCAGGAAGGGGGAGGTTAATCTCTTCTGCACTGCAGTCGATCACCCTCGAGTGACGCTTTTGCAATCTAATGAAACAGCAGTGAAGGCTACTGCGAAGAACAATTGACATAGGGTACAGCAGAGCTGGATTCTATATTACAGATTTAGACAAAATGACAAATCTGTTTGTGGCTTGCCAATTATAAATTGGGAAACGATTTGATTCATACGTGTATCAGTTAGAAATAGGTGAATTTATATGAAGTGGTTTGCATTTTTCTCATGAAGGACATGGCTGGCATAAATTCAAAATACCAGTGTTCCAAAGTAATTAGTTTCACTGACCCCTGAAGTAAGAATATTCATGCATCATTATCAAAAATGAGACATTCAGAAGCTATTGAGTATTGCTATAAAAATAAGTATGCTGATTTCAGTACTCACTCTTCAAGAACTTTAGAAACAAACTGCCTTGTGTTTTTCTAGTATTCAGATTTTATTTGTAAAACACAACTTATAATTTTGTGTGAGTTGATTCTTAAGAAACATTTAAAATACTTTCAAAGCCTTGTCTAAGACCAAAATCTGCCTTAGAATTTCAAACCTACTAATGTTTGTAAATATATCCTCAATAACAGTTTATTTCTATCTCTGAAAATAGTTCTTTCACTGAGCTAGAACTATTTTGAGTGGAGCTTCAACCCAGCTTCCAATTTCATTGATTTCATACAGTAGATCTTAATAGATCACTTCTGAGAAATATTCCAGACATGGTCTTAAGTAACATGCATTAGTTGGATAGGTCTAAATGATTTTGCATATTATTCTGTATTTAATTTTTGATATTCTGGTGACCATATAATTATATGCCCAAATGACACCAACTGCCTTGATCAACTCTTCAAATCTGATTAGTTCAGAAATGTTTATGCCACAGCGATTGTAGATGTAGTGGTCATGAAGACACTTTGCCACCCTTGTTGTGATGGGCAAGAAGCAGCCACGTAATTTTGCATGACTGAGTCTTATTCATCATCTGGGAAGCCACATTGTGGATGATGGAAGGAAGTCAGAATCTGTGGACTATTGATGAGGTTTTTAAAATACAAATTTCAGAGTGGTTGGAAATTTTAGGACCATAAATCAGTTCAAATGTGAAATGTAGATGAATTTTACCAGGTTCCTACCATACTTTCAGTGCTCTTGTAGTCTTCAATGCTTGAAGGTCTCAGATTCTGCCTTAAATGTACCACTTTGCCAAGCTCTGACCATCACAACCTAGAGTTAAATAATTAATTAGCACCTTTTCCCACCAAAATAGTCTGTGTTTCAGTGTCAAACCTTGACTGACTTTAAATAACTTTCTCTACCACTAGTGCTTATAGTTAATTATGGTTCTTGAAAAGTTGAATAGTTCTGTAGCAAACTTGTGCAATTGGTCATTTGGGGAACACATGAATTAATGAAGGAAAAATGGGGAATTGCTATGTTGTTTTAAGACTGACTGAGATTAATAGAAAGATATCTATAGGTACAGAAAATGAGATATTTTCTAATGAAAATTAAAGAATCTTGAACTTAAGGACTTAGAGAATGTTATGCAATCAAGAGTCAGTTTTGTTCTCCATTCTGGAGGAACAAGCTTCTGATTTTAAATTCCAAGGCAGGCAGCCTACTTTGATACAGTTTATGGAAGAGAGTGGGTACAGCGAGGTTTAAACCCATGAAGCAGCTATATTTAGATTTAAAGGCATCTTGACCCAGGAATATGCACCTCCAGTTCTGCTATTAGCTTGGGAGCTAGTGTTAGCCAGTCCCAGGATGTCCCTGAGTAAGTACCATGAATGGGGTAGGGAAGAAGGTCAAGTCTATGCATCGCCAGACAAGATCATCCCAAGCGGGGCTCAGCCCTAACTGAAATGCCATCCCCAGTGTGATATTTTTCTCAAGTTTACCATGAAAGTGTAGTCAGCGTAAGTTTGCACTATTTTAAATCAGCCAAGTGATAGGATAGGAATTTTTTTAGGTTAATTTTAAAATGGAAAACTTGAGAATATTCCATAAAACTGTTATTTAAATGTAATTGTGAACATTATATATGAAACTATTTATACATGTTTGGGAGGAACAAAGGGGTGAAAACGTCACTAATGGTAGTTAGTAAGAATAATCTTCACAATAATGATGATGATAGCTAATGCTTATCGTGCGCCATGTATTTGCCAGGCACCCTTCTCTTCATACTTACTTAATCCTCACAATGAAACACAAGTAGATGAAGAAGCTGAGGTATGACTAAGTAAAATAAATTTTCTAAAACTGCACAGCTAGTGAGGTTCAGAGCTGGCACCCAAACATATTCTGGCTCCAGTTAAATATTTTGCTATAAGATTAATAACAGTGATTATTGGACATGCCGCAGCCAAGGGAGAGTATGCAGATTTATCTCATAGCAAGGATGATGGCCAACATACCTTAAACACTTATTAATTCCCAAGTGTCATGCATTTGTTTCATTTATACCTCCAGCCACTCTCTGAGGTTGGCACTGTTACTCCAACTTCACAATACAGGAAACTTTGAAGAGGTTAAAGATGCTCCCAGAAGGCCACACAATAAGAAGTGGCATAGCCAGTACATGAACTCTGATCTGTTTTCTGAATGACTATACTCTATTGCTTAGCTATAATATAATGATCCTTATAATAGCACGTTGACGATTTAATTGTTAGATGCTACAATGTTAATTCATAAGGGGCTGACTATGTCTTCTCTTTTCACATGCCTACATGTATTTGAATGATGGAATTCACATAAGGACCATGTCTTAGAATCAATTCTATTATAGGAACTCTTATAACTTATCCTATAATGTTGCCAACTGTCTCCACATAATGCATTTTGAAGTCAAAGCTTACTTGGTTGCTTTAAACTGTATTTTTAGTGCTGAGGAGACAGGAATAATCACAAGGATATGATTTACAGAGAATCTAATAATTTTGTGTCTTGGTAAGAATTTTCTTTCTTCCCGATAGGTGGACCTTGGATCCTGAATTTAGGAATAACTGCTGCCGCTCAGTCTAAGGCATAACCTGTCCCCGTCAACGTACTGGAATGTGCTTCGACTGATACCCAGGTTTCCTGGTGAATCCTGACTGCACATTTACTCAGAATGAGTTTCTAGTCTCACATTTCATCATGTGATAAGAATTTTCCATGTTTTTATATAGTCATTGTGAGCATCATTTAAACATATCAGTAGAGCATTTTTGTATGATCTTCCTTTCTTAGCTGTTATTGTATCTTATTAACAGCTTATCTCATTCTCTTAATAAATCCATGATAAACACCTTTACACATAATTTTCTTATTTTTGTATTTAAAATTATTTCCTTAGAGCAAATTTTTAGAAGTGGGAACTGGGTCCAGGAGCAGAGTCCAGGAACAGTAAAATTTTTAAATCTTTTAAATGTTGACTGCTAAATTATTTTCCAAAAAGGTTGTCCTAATTTACCTGGCTAGGATCAATCTCTGAAAGTGATTGTTTTACTGAAATGCTCAACATAATGTCAGAATTAAGCAGTGGGAATATTGTACATAATACCAAACCCAAATCAAACTAAAACAGAATCTGGTGACTTTTAGTTCATACAGAAGTGAGACAGTGAAGCAATGAATGGACTATACCATCTATTCAGGAGATTTGGGTTAATTACAGTGCACTAAATATACGTATTCCTTGGCTCCTTTTGAAAATCTGGATAAAGTAGGTGCAAAGGAATAAGTCTGGTATAAACCTACATGTTATCAGAGGTTGGAAAATGACAACACATGTTTAGAAGGTGGAGCGTAAATATGAGATCTAGAAAGGGAATTCCAAAGGCAAGCAGGATGGTTCCTGCTGGAAGGGCTTTCACAGTGGAGGGATGAAGTGGAACAGAGGGGTATGGCCATGAGGGGCTGAATACAAAGTGGCTGTGAGAGGCTTTAGTTGGAGGGCCTCTACCCAATCCTGTGCTGCCCAGCAGCTGCTTCTCTCCCTCCCTGCAAGGCAATAGAGGCTTATTTGGTAGACAAATGGAACTGGAAAGGCTTCATACCAAGGACACCAAAACACAGAATGGAAGGGTGAGAGGCTGGTGGTAAAAAAGGGCTAGTAAGTGGAAATCTAAGGACTCATCACCTATAATACAAAGGACACTGTTAATGTCTTAAATTGAACTCAAGAAATAGCATTATAACCCTATATTTATAACCAATAAGTAAATGCCAGGAAAAATAGTTAAAAATTGAAGGGAGAGGTATCAGGGGATAAGGAGACGTGAGGAAGGGATCAGTTGTTTTTCATTATAGTTAGACTTTTAAAGTTTTACTTGTATTACTTTGTTAAAACTAAATATATGCAGAAAAGGAAACTGATGAACCAGCATTTATAAAATTGGGGATAATTCGTGTACTAGACTGAATTTTATAATGCTTCAAAAGACATGTTTATGCTCTTACTCTGTACTTTTGTGGGTGTGAACTCATTGCCCAGTTGTAAATAGGGCCCTTTAAAGATGTATTATCAGGTAAGGTATGGACTCATCTGTGAGGAGGATCTTCTAAAATCTTATTTAGGTATGGCCAAACTGAAAGAGGGTGAGGACTTAATCCATTTGGCTGGAAGCATTAAGAGGATATCCAGGAGCAGCCAGAGGAGCCAGAAACTGGAAATCAATGGAAACCAGCAGACTCTGGAGGAGAGCCAGGGCACCGCCATGTATCAAGGAACCCAAGGACTGGGGCAAGCCAGCTCAAGAACACTACAGCCTTCAGGGAAAGCATAGCCTTATCAGCACCTTGATTTTGAACTTTCAGTCGTCAAAACCATGAACTAATAAATTCGTGTTGTTTAAGCCAAACCATCGTGTGGTATTTGTCATAGCAGTTGGCAAACTCAGCCAGTTCCTTACTCCTGTGTCCTGAGGGTAGGAGGGAGAGCCATGACACAGCAAGTTCTTGGAATGATGTAAACCCTTCCACAGAGCAGAAGGAGAGTGCGACTCATCTTTGTTCTCATTTTTATGTCTCCTTCCAAGTACAGAATGTGCAATCAGTTAATTAAGAGAAACAGCATGAATAGATGGAGACATAATGGATTTTTAAACTCTGAAACCTATGTAATGGTCAGTAGAGATAGCTAATCATTCCTTTTTCTCTCTTTCTTAGGTCTGCAGGTTCAGCCTCGTCCTTTTATACATCACTCATGTTCCTCCCTTCACACATTACATTTTGTTCAACCTCAGCCAATGGTTTTCAAATACCTCGCTCAACCTTCTGTTGAAAGGAGTCTTTCTAGAACAATGGGGCACCTCCTCTCATATTATTTACCTTGCTGTAATGTATTTGTCATTATGATGTCATTTTGTTAAGGTGAAGTTTGTATTTCCATGGTAATCAGGAATGTAGTGTGAATAGCCTTGATCTTTAATTCTCATATGTTCTAGAAGCTATTTGCTCTTGAAGTTAAAATAATATTGTGCCAGTTTGCAACTACTATGTACCCCAGAAAAGCCATGTCCTTTAATCCTCATTCATTGTTGCTGGGTGGGAGCTGTTTGATTGTTTCCATGGAGATGTGACCCACCCAATTGTGGTAGTAACTTTTGATTCGTTGGTTTCTGTCATGGTCAGGTTCATGTGTCAACTTGGCCAAGTGGTGGTACCTGTTTGTCTGGTTGGGCAAGCGCTGGCCTGTCTGTTGCAATGAGGACACTTCATAGAATTAAATCATGATCATGTCAGCTGCATCCACAGCTGATTCCATTTGTAATCAACCAAAGGGAGTGTCTTCTGCAATGAGTGATGCTCAGTCTAATCCCTGGAAGCCTTTTAAGGAGGAGACAGGCTCTCTTCCTGCTTCAGCTGGTGAGTCTCTCCTGTGGAGTTCGTCCAGACCCTCCACCGGAATCATTGGCTTTGCAGCCTGCCCTGCGGATTTTGGACTCTGCGTTCCCGTGGTCATGTGAGACACTTCTATAAATTTTATATTTGTGAGTGTTCCCTGTTGATTCTGTTTCTCAACTAATACAGTTTCCATGAAGTTGTATCCATTCAAGATGGGGTTGCTTACTGGAGTCCTTTACTAGGGAACCCTTTTGGAAAAGGCTTTAGAGCCAGAGCCAGCAGAGTCCACACAGCCAGAGACCTTTGGAGATGAAGAAGGAAAATGCCCCCAGGGAGCTTCATGAAACAAGAAGCTGGGAGAGAATTAGCAGATGTTGCCAAGTGCCATTCCAGCTGACAGAGGCGTTCTGGACACATCGGCCTTCTTGAGTCAAGGTATCTTTCCTAGGATGCCTTAATTTGGACACTTTTATAGACTTGCCTTAATCTGGACATTTTCATAGCCTTAGAACTGTAAACTTGCAACTTAATAAGTGCCCCTTTTTAAAAGCCACTCCAGTTCTGATATATTCCAAACTGGCAGCTTATAAACTAAAACAAATGCTAACCATTCTACAATTATTCCCATTTCCTCTCTTATTTTTCTTTTGTTCTTCAAGTATTGGCGAAACAGTGCAGTTTTTCCTGAGTTTAGTAATTCAGAATTTGAATGCTATTCTAAAGTTTTTATAAGGTACTTTTCTCTCATCAATAATTTCTACTTTATATATTCGGTTTGTCATATCACTATATGTAAAAAAGGAAATCATTTATATAAAATCAAAACTGTATGTTTTGGGTATCTATCTTCAACACTCATATGCACTTGGGTATACATAAGAATTCACCTGAGGGGCTTATAAAAAATTCTGGTACCTGCAACTACTCCTAATTTTTGTTTAATTGGCCTGGAGCAGGCTCCAGGATGTCGCATTTGTAACAAGGGCTCAGGATGACTGATACAAGCGGACTGTGAAACACATGTGGAAACAGTAACCTGAGCTTGAGTTTTCTTTAGAGTGTGAGAAAGTGAAATGACGCTTCCCATGCAGAAAACATGCCCATACTTGAAAATACAGTTTATCTAGCATGAATATGTGGGGACATCCAACCTATAAGTGGAAATAAAACAAATACTTTAGTTTCCAAATTATAAAAATCTAAATTCAGACTAAGAATAAAATAGCACCAGTGTCATGAAACCCTCTGAAATCCTCTAAAATGAAGAGGAAAATAAGGATTACCCCATATTTATCGATCAGTTTGAGATTTGCCTAAGAAATGAAACATGTTTGGATATTTCAGAGAAGCCAATATTATGGACTCTTTTAGAGAAACCTTTCATTTCCATGAAAGCAATTAAAAGAAAATATTACTGGTGCTAATTAAGGTTGAAGTAATTTGAAAGATACTGAATGGGAAGAATGAATAATATAAGTTAATTTTAATAATTAAGAATAGTTTAACATGCTGCTAATAATTGTGATGTTTGTATATGCCTGGTTGAACATGGGGACTTTTTTTCCATGTTTCTAACTTCATTTCTTTATGTCTTGAAATATCTTAATTCTCTTCTTTAAAGGCCAATACTTCTTTCTGGCTGAGAATTTGTAAGAATGAGGGCAGAGTGATTTTATTAATCATGCCACCTACCTCTTTGGTTCATGTGCCAGCACAGCTGTGAGCAGCCCAACTCAAATAACCTGTACGAATGGAAAATGGTTCTTTTCTGATGAACCACCCAGGGTGTCCTGCATTTGTCCAGGGTGGACACTGGACATCTTTCAGCCACAGAGGCCCTATGATTGGAGATCAGCCTTGCACTCTATTGTCTTCTGTTTCAGATTGTATCAGTTTCAGTCTTCAAACTGTAGGGGACTGAAATCTTAATGCAGTGACCTCCACGGGGCGTGTGTGCTTTGATATTATGCTGTGAAATACTTAATGGGCCGGTTTTTAAACGGTATCAATTTCGTATGCCAAAGTAAATAACCTGATTGGAGGGTGAGGTCTTGTAGAAGTCAGCCAACTGCCAGTGCAGCCCTCAGACCGGAGCAAGTGGGAGATGGTGTTTAGCCCCCCGAGGGCACTAGAGGAATATTTTCTCAAGATGCTTCTCTTCTACGTTTCTACCAGGAAGCTGTCTGAGGGTCTGCTGTCCTCACATCGTCATCCTGAAGTGCGTTTACGGTGCCGCTCACGAGGAAGTTCAATTAGCGTTATTTCTCGGATAGCAGATTTGGGATTTCTAGTTCAGCAAAATTATATAGTCACAGAACTAAAATGTCACTTATTTTAACAGTGAGGTGCAAACAACCACAACCACAACCACAACCACAGCTGCAACAGTTTATTGATGTGACTTGCCCAGGATCAGAGTGCATAAAGTTTCCTTGGTGCCTTGAACTAGTAATTTGTGAGGTCTGAGGCTTTTGGCAATGCCATTTTTTGTAATAAGTTACTGTTTGATCATCAGATGATCCCCGATGCCTGTAGGACTTGATGCATCAAACTGCATATTGGTTACAGTACAGCAGTTTGAATTTGGGTGCTAGGTCTAGGTATGAAAGAGAAAACTGTAATGTTTTTGAACCTCTATATTTTTAAATCCCCAAATATTTGGCCAGTTTTAATTGGATTCAGTACTACACCAAAGGACTTGTAAAAGAGAGAAACTCTGGCTCTCTCTTTTTTTTTTTCGCATGGGCAGGCACCGGGAAGCAAACCTGGTCTCCGGTGTGGCAGGCAAAAACTCTGCCACTGTGCCACTGTCGCATCGCCCTTGCTCTTATTTATATACCCCGAGGCAACAGGGCAAGCACTGAGTCTTGGACGGCACTGCTGCGCTTAGTCAGACTTGCTGATGGAAGTGTGGCTTAGTCCCCGACCGGATGAGGCAGGACCCAGTTTCTCCAGGAAATCACAGGCTATTGGACTCGCTCCATTTTTCTCTTCTCTGACATCGAAATGAACCAACTGATAAGAATTCCTAACTCTTGCCTATTTCTCTTCCACTAGGCATCCTTTCTTCGGGATTGGCCACAGGAAGAAAGGGAGGTAACAATACAGCTTGTTTACTCATATCTTGAGTCTGTGAATTTGCAGAAGGCCCACTCTTTTAGAAAAAATCCTTCTGTGTCCTCTCTCTTAGACCAGAAAGCTAGCCCTAGCTAGACTAAGGCAAGAGCCTGTCTGGGGATTCATTCTAGGTCTTCTGACTCTTGGGATACTGTCCTTTCCTTTGAGTTTCCACAGCGATGTGCCTATACTTCCGACATTGGAATTTCTGCAGTTGTCTAAGAGACAACTGCACTATCCACGTTCTCTTCCTGATTGTGAACCTTTGGAAACATGAACTGTGGGTATCCAGGGCCTGGCACGCGGCCTGTACCATAGTTGTATTTTCAAGTTAATTGAACTTCTTAGATTTATTCTAGTAAATTCAATCAACTTGCAATGTGATGAATGCGATTTTGCCCCTTCCACCTCCTCCTCATTGCCATCTCCCCTGCCATGACCATAACTGTACACTGGAATGCTGTGGCAGTTTGGAGCTGCATGCACCCCAGAGAAACATGTTCTTAAATTTAATCCACTCCTATGGGTGTGCACCCAAGTTGGATCTCTTGATGAGGTCATTCAGTTACAATGTGTGTGGCCCAACCAATGAATACGTGTCTCAATCCTATTTCTGGAGTCATTTGTAAGAGAATTAAATTTCAGAATGAGAGAGAGAAAGCCCTAGAAAGCAAGAAGCTGCCTCAGCAGAACCTGCAAGAGAAAGGAAACCCAGGATTCGCTGCTGTGTGCCTTACCACAGGACAGAAGACCCAAGGATTGCTGGAAGCCAGCCCCAGAATGCCAGTCTTGGGGAGAAGGCATTGACCTGATGAAGCCTCAATTTGGATTTTCCTTTAGCCTCAAAACCATGAGCTAAAGAATTACCATTGCTTAAGCCAGGGCATTTGCTTGTGCAGCCTAGGAAATGAAAACAAAAGCCCTCTCTGTTGATCTTGACATTAGACCTGTGAGGGCCCCCCCCCCCGAAGTTCTAGCCCTCTGCATGTACACAGTTGATAGCCTAGTATATTTACTTTGGGGGGCCCTCACCCTGCCTGTTCCTACTCCTTCATCAGAGGTATGCTTAAATGTGGGATAAACCTAACACATGGCTCAGAGTTTTTCTCCTTAGAGACTCAGTCAAACTCTAATCATGTACAGATCCCGTCTTTCTCTTCACTCCTGCTCACTTTGAATCCTGATCTTATCTAGATTGTATTTTGCCCGTGAGCCTACCATTTAGAGTTTTTCTTGATTATTTACTGAGATCCTAATTTATTGAGTTTCCAGCTTGTCCTGACTCACTGGCTTCTGACATTGGTTTCATGTCTGTATTAACGATTCTTGCATAGTCTTTCTCCATTACAATAAAATGTCCATTTGTAACCTCTTGGCGCTGTCCATACTGTTTTCTTTAAACCAGCTTCTAGTATCTCAGCCTAGCCACCAGTCTTGGCTTTTTCTCTCCAACTAGTGAGTACACGTTAGTACTCATCAGCAGGACTGAGAATATGAACATTGATATACTTCCTCTCATCATTTAAAAGGACTGCAGCCTGGCTGGAGAAAGAAACGCTCCAAGAAAAAAAGAAAAAAAAATTATAAATAATATTTCAAATAAATTTGGATAATATCTCGTAATGGGATATAAGAATTTTTAGGAAGCCAGGCTTCTAAAGATTGGGGCCTGGCAAAGTTGATGAAAATTTGGTTCTAAACCATGGAATTTATGGCAGAATAAGGTTTGAAAATATGGGGAGAGTTACAGAGGAATGAGGCAAGAATGGAAATATCTGCAATGCTTCACATTAATTCATTTATCAAATATTTATGAGGATTCTTATATGAGCCACTCACTGTTAAGAGAAAAAAGATCTGTTTATAGAAGGGGAGATAAAATGGAAGTCAGAGAATAGAAAGCTTTGAATTAGGAACTTTGATTTCTTCGTTGAGTTGGGCAGCCATAGAAAGCATATGAGCACGGGTTTATAACAGGCTGTGTACCATAACAGAAAAGATAAAGAAGATTGGTTTCTATCATACCAGAAGACAGTTCAGAGATCGGTGGATGAGTAAGGGGGGGGGTTCAATTTAAGAAAGGTACTTTAAATAATTAGAACTGTCCAAGTTCCCCACCAGACATTGAGCTCCCCTCACTCTATGGTATCTGTGGAAGGCTGGATGAAGATTTCCAGTAATTCTGTGGAAAAATTATTCCCATTCTCTTTACATGCAATGACTAATATTTTCTTCCTTGTGCCTTTAAAGACTCTGGAAATTCTAGCACATTCTAGGTACAGTGCTTTATATCCATTTTTTTCACATTTAAACCCATATGACAAGCCTTTGTTGGAGGTTATAGTGTTTCTATTACGTAGATTTTAAGACAGAGATTCAGGAAGGCTAAGTAACATTTTCAAGGTCACATGGGGATTTAAATCTAGGTCTGACTATCCTGAAAATCCATGTTTATTTTACCACGCTGTGTTAATTACTAAATAAATCCCATATTTTAGTATTTCCTTTCTTTTGTAGTGAAAATATTTTATAACTGTCAGTTATATATTGAAACAAGTAATGATGAAAAGATTTTAGGTCAGTAGATCAAGATTCAAGTTGCATTAGATAAAAGAAAAATACCAGCTTTTATTTAATCCACTGACCTTCAGTTTTCTTATCTGAAAAATAGGGGTGATGACAGCCACTGCTCAAGACCTGCTCTGGGGTTTGCATGTGCTATGGGAGGAGGGCAAACACTGAGCCAAAGCTGGAATCGTACCATCACACTCGTGCCTACTCTCCTGTGTTCTTTCTTTTGCTTCTTCCCTTTCTCTATTTTTCCTTAAAATATTATAAAAATCTGGCCTTCAATTCTCAAAGCAAAGAAGAAAAAATGGGGTGGCATTTTTAAAAAGGTAATATCTGGTAACGTATTTAGCTGGTATGGCAGTTATTTTTTAAAAAAAGTATAAGTTCTGCGAAATCGTCCAGATGAATAGCACCAGTTTGTCAACCCATATTTTTATGACTCGTGAAAGAGGTTTTTCTTCATTAAGAACCGCCATGGGGCGTTTTCCCAGCATAGCAAATTGCTAAAGAGTAATTTCAGAATACTCATTTCCTGACTTCTCTTCCTGCTGCTACAACACAGCGAAGGGTGCCGCGAGTTTCTATCATAGCATTGGTAATTTAGCACATGCTATGGTTACTTCAGTTTCAAAGGAACCATACAGGGTGCTGTACCATTCATAGTCAGGTTTGTGCATCTTATAGAGAAACTCCTTAGGAGATTTAAAAAATAAATGAGGTATTATTTAAACATAGTAAATAAAGCACGCAAATATTCGGAGCATGGCTGAGTAAGTTTTTATATGTGTACGTACTCTCGTCATCACCCCTCAAATCAAGATATAGGATATTTCCTTACCCCAGAAGGATCTCTCATGCCCAGAGGTAACCACAGGCTGCTCAAGCAAATTCCATGAAATGGTTCAGGTTACACGGGTGAGAATATGTTCGCTCCTGGTTTTGAGGCCAGGAAAATGCCCAAAGCATGGCCTCATCAGGGTGAGGCTTTCTCCCCAAAGGCTCGGGCATCCTGCTGGCTGCCGGCAACCCTTGGCACCTCAGTCGTGTGTTTAGGCACAAGGCAGTGTCTCTGGAGTCCATCTCCTCTTTGGAGTTCCGTCTCAGCTTCATGCTTCCTTTGGCTTTCTCTCTGCCAGCCGACTTCACTCTGTTGTAAAGGACGCCAGTCATAGGATTAAGAACCATTGTGATTGAGGCAGCCCCACTGTAACTGAATTAATGTCATCAAATGGCCTTGCTAACAGTGGGCTCACACGCTCAGGAATGGATTAAACTTAAGAACACGTTTTTCTGGGCTACGTTCAGCTTCAAACCACTACATAGCTGTCTGACTTCCAGCACCAAAGGTTGCTTTTGTCTGCTCTCGTACTTCCTGTAAGAGCAGTCAAAGACTATGCACTCTTTTTTTTTTTAATATTCCCATCACCACAGGGGTCCCTCATGCTACCCTTTTTTATTTATTTATTTGTTTTACATGGGCAGGCACCGGGAATTGAACCCAGGTCCTCTGGCATCACAGGCAAGCATTCCTGCCTGCTGAGTCACTGTGGCCTGCCTGACTATGCACTCTTTTGTGCTTAATTTCTTTGACTCAAGCTAGCATTTCTGAGATTCATCCATGTTTCATACATATATCAGCTGTTTGTTCTTTTTGTTATGCAGCTTATTTATTCTCCTGTTATAGACCATGGATTGTTTCTGGTCTGTGACTGTTATAAATGCAGTAACTGTGAACAGTTTTGTACAAGTGTTTCTGTAGATATTTGGTTTATTTCCTCTCAGGCAAATACTTAGATGTGGCATTACATGCCATACAGTAAGCATGTGCTTAACTTTATTAGAACATGCTGAAGTATTTTTCAAAATGACTACTCTTGCAATAACACTGCTAATGTCTGAGAAACGTACCACACATCATTCTTGATGCTTGATGTTGATCTTTAAATGTAAAACTAGATTACTAAGCACAGACAAAAATTGTAGTTGGTTCCTGTTTCAGTTTGCTAAGGCTGCTGGAATGCAATACACCAATGGTGGAAAGGCTTTTATAAAGGAGATTTATTTAGTTAGAAATTTACTAATTTGGGAAGGCACACAGCAACATCTGCTGGCCCTCTGTCCTGGCTTCTGAGTTCAAACAACTTTCCCTGGGAAGATTCCTTTCTGCCTCTCTAAATGTCTGGGTCTGAGCCCTCTGAGCACCGAGCTGAGCTGTGCTGGGCTGCTGAGCTCTCTTCTGACTGCTCTCTTTTATGCCTCCTCTTAATTAAATTAAACATCATTCACTGCTGAAGGCACTCCCCTTAGCCGATGGCAGATATAATCAGCCATAGATGAATTTCACATGACAATGATTTAAGTTGCTGTGGACCAACGGAACAGCTGAGCACCACTGCCTGGCCAAGTTGACCCCTGGACCTAACAGTTGCAGCTACAAAAATTATCTCCAGCCTAAACTCATCTCTCAGTATTGCACAGAAATTATTCCATGTAATTCTAGTCCTATTTTCCTCAAACTATCCACACTTCCCTCCCTATTTTGAGGCCTTCCATTCCACTGTACCAGGACTCTCAGCAGAGAGTTCTGAGGTCATGTAAGAATTCCCTTGACTTCTTGTCCCCAAGGTTAAGTGCATCGTCTATGTAGACCGATGCTTACTTCTCTTATTTTCTGACAATTCCATGGAAAAGAGCTTCTTCTTGTTCCCTAAAACTAAGTTTTAGGTCTTCTTCTGGCTCTTTCCTTCTCTTAATTCCCTTAGGATTTTGTTCTACCTATTTTTCCACACGTTAAATTGTGTTTCTCCAATGGCACTTTGATTTCAGTATAAAATAGTCCTGTCTCTTCTACTTACGAAAAAGCAGACTTCCCTCAATTCTTCTCCCCCCTCTAGCTACCACTTTGTTTTCTTTATTTCATGGACAAAACTTTTGAAAAAATAGTCATACTTTCTCATGCCACATCTAGTTCTCTAGAATCTGGCTTCTACTTACAGTAATGACTGAACCTGATGTCCCAGCCTCACCAAGGACACCCTAATTTCCAAAATCCAATGAGTTCCTTTAAATGCTTTTAAACTATTTTCTTAAAAGAGACAAGTCTGTCCTTGACACTGTGAACAATTACTTTGATGTTGAAACTCACTCTCAAAACACAAAATCTCAAAACACAAAATCATTCCTAACTCTCTCCCTACTTTTAAAGTAGTTCCTTCTCAGTTACCTGCATAAAAGTTTCTTCATTTGCTTCCACATTCCAGGCCACAAAGTTGATTTAACTCAAGAGTTCTTATTTGGCCACATTCTCTTCTCCCTACATACTTCCTGAGTATCCCTTGTGTCTATCCTATTGCTTTGCCATATTATTGTGTTATTGAACATTGCTTTGGGGAAAAAAAATCCCGTAGCCATGTGTGTTGGTTCTGTTCCAAGGACAAGAACTCTGACTTTTGATACCTGGACCTAATTAGGCATCTTTTAATTTTTTCCTAATTGATGTCCTTTTCATGTCTCTATAATGGTCTATTCCAAACCTTAGCCTATTTCTTAAATCCTTGCTTTCAATTTACTTTCCTGTTTTCACTGGGTAGAAGTAGGCCTCCATCATGTAATTTACCTTGTAATAAATGCAAAAAAAAATTAATGAAATGGTGAAGGCATTGTGCAATGAAAGATCTGAATGCAGAACTATGTATCCCCTTACAAATTTAAAGATTGAATATAGGGATTTTCATCAAACCTCTCTTTGGAGAAAATACCACATGCATGCTAAATGTTATATTTCGTAATTAAATTAAGCCATTAAACCTTATTATATTAGAAGTTCAAAAACACTTTAATTAACTACTAATGTTTGAGCTTAAGAATTTTAATCTGAAAGTAAAAGGTCCTTTTAAAGTAATAATTTCTATTTAAGTAAAAAAAGTCATTGAGAGTATGAAATTACTCTGGCTTTTGCTTTCATGTGGAACTCATCATGAAAATAAGGCTTAGTCAATAACTTTGAAAAGAAAGGGTTAGAACTTACACAAAGACTGCAAAACCAATTTGATTTTAAGCTGTAAAATGGAATCGTCTTCTTAGGCAGAGAATATAACGGACTTTAATGATGGTGGCTTATTTAGATTAAAGTATTGACTTGAACATGTCACCAATTGTCCCTCTAATTATAGCTCTAACATTGATATTGAAGATATCTCTGCTATTCTTCAGATGACAGATACCAAAGGCCCTGTCTCACTGTTTCTCATTACAGTGATTCTGACATATGACATGAATTACAGTTATTACAACACTAGAGGCCTAGGGGCTTAAAGTTGGAGAAGTAAGCATTTAGAATTTTTATGCCAGCAAAACATTTAGCCTGTAAGTGCCTGCAGAATTGAGTCTGAGGATTTTAGATTAATAGAATGTGATCTAGTTAAAGCTGCAAATTATATTTTTGAGAGTGGATTTTTGTACTCCTGTGGAGTTTGAAATCTACATAAATGAGAAACAGACACACAAAAACATCCTTTCACAACCACCTTTGAGCGGGAAGAAACATGTCTACTGCATTATTACAGAGATGTGCTAGCCCTGTAAAACTTAGGTGTAGAAGTACAGTCTGCAAATTTCAGGTAGAATGTATTTTTGAGGATGAAATTTTAATTTGCCCTTTTATGTCCATTATAAGGTACTCTGCAATTTCACCTTTTCACTTTTAAAGTACTACCTAAATAATTGTCAAGAGAGTGATCATAAGTGAGAGTAGGTTTGGCTTTCCACCAGGTACTAGAACAATCTAAAACATGAGTAAACTGCCCCAAAGCAAACCTTTCTGTTAAGGGGGTCCCAGCCCAATCGTTACCCTTTGAGAGGGTGAATTGAATCTTTAATATGTGTTTTCACTGAAGCCACCGCTTTCTCCTTGAGGAGACTGAAAAGGCCCCAAAACGAGCACGCGCAGTTCTTAGAGAACGGAGCTCTCCTTTCCAGCCATGCTTCCCATCTGAGGCAGCATCTTGCTCGCAGCACCCTCCCCTCTTTCCAGTTTGTCTTTGTGCTCTCACTACTCCAAAGCCTTTCTCTCCGAGGGTGTCCTGTCCAAGTGTACCTTTTTCCATTTCCATGTCATTTGGGGTGTTGTAGGGCGATGAACGGTCTCCCCAAGATGTCCATGTCCTATTGCCTGAAACTTGTGACTTTAGTACCTCACATGGTAAAAGGGACTTTGCAGGTGTTATTACGGTGGAGACCCTTGAGGTTGGGAGATTTTCCTGGATTATTCTGGTGGGCTCAATCTAATCACAGGAGTCCTTGAAAATACACGACGGAGGGATGCAACATGCTATGACGGAGGAAGGAGAGAGATTTGAACTGGCCTCACCATTGCTAATATGAAGGAAGGGGCACAAGGAGCCAGGGTCCTAGAAGCTGAGAACTGCCCTCGGGTGATGGCGGGTAAGGAGATGGGGAACTCCATCCTACGCCTGAGGAACCGAATTCTTCTGCCAATCTGAATGAACAAGAAAATCGATGCTTCCTGAGAGCCTTTCGAAAGGCAGACAGCCCTGTCAGCACCTTGATTTTACCCCAGGAAGACCTACTGGACTCCTGGCCTACAGAGCCATCAGATAATAAATCTATGTTATTTAAGTCACTACATTTATAGTAATTTATTAAGACTCCAACAGAAAACCAATACCCAAGACTCCTGTGCTGCCTCGCTCTCTTATTTTTGATAATAATTATAGTATTAACTAAAACATTATTTAGCATTTCTAGTGTACTTACTGCATGTCACGCATTTTTCCAAACACACTTATTAGCCTATATAATTCTAAAATGATACTATATTACCCACATTTCAATAATAATTTTTTAAAAAGCACAAAGAGGTTAGATAAATCATCAAGGTCACATAGCCAGTGATGGCAGAGTGAGACCTCAAAACCGTCCCACAATGATCCGCCGTTCTCCTTTGTTACTCTTTCCTCTAGAGGTGTCTCCTTTGCTCACCTGCTGCTTACGGAGGTGTGCCTGTCAGCTTGTCTCCCTTTCTCCTGTGCAGTCACTGAGGGAGGGAGGTAAGAGAAGCAAAAAGTAGACCCTGCCATACGGGGCCACACAAACAAAATCTTACTCTTCAGCAGTGCTGATTCTACTAGGGGACTCACTATTGGTGGGGACGCTGATATTTAGCTGTTACATGCCATGGGCTGCCCCCGTCACTCTCTGTTCACCTGGGAAGCGAGGGGCCTCCTGAGTGTAGACTTCACACCGTTTCCCACACGCCTCTGTGCCAGGCCTGCTCAACAATTCCGACGTGCGTCCAGTCTGTCTTTTCCCTCTTGGATTTTGGAAGGCACAGAAAAGGCTCTCTGTTTTAATAAAATGGTGATAATGCTCAATCCAGCCAATCACTGAATAAAATGACCTACATCACAGCAAGCGAGCGTCCCTCGTAAGACAAGCCTCCAGCTGGGGGACACGTGAAGGTCTTTACAAAGCAGGGAGGAAGTAGCTCTTTGTGGAACAGTGTGTGTTTTCTCCTGACTTGACTTCTTTAGAGAAAGCATGTGACATCGGTGAGATGCATCTTGCTTCTTTGGCTATCTTGTATATTTAAGTAATAGTTAAGGCAATTGATCATTTTATTGGAGGTGGGAGGGATGATTTAATCTCTTAAATTGTATCGCATAGAAGTCAGCTGAACTTTAGAGTCACTTGAGCAATTTTATTTAAAAATCCTGATGTCCAGAGAGCCCCAGACCCATCCTATTAAATCTCTTAGGGTGGGACTCAGACACCAAGTGCAGTCAGGTTTGAGGATGACTGACAGAAATCAACAACATATTAATTAATGATAATTTCCTCTCCTCAGAAAGCTTTATTAGTTTATCTGGATCGACTTAAATACTATGCTTGTTATTTGTTCTCTCACCACCACTTGGCGTTTGTATGACCTCCGTCACATCATCCCACGTTCTGAGCATCATTTTTCCATTCTAGAAGCCTGGAATGATACCGTGTTTCCCTCCGATTGGCTTTGGGCATTAAATGTGTTAATATACAATTAGCCCATTTCGTGGTGCCTGGAACATATTAACCCACAGTGAATAAAGGTTAATGAACTGACTTTGTTCCTATGGGAAAGAATTTTCCTATGAGAATATTGAGAAAATAGCCAGCCAAATAATTTTCTGTGTTTTGTGATTCTGGTAAGGACTCCAGGTTGAAGCTGCCTGCCATTGGGAATCATTTTCCAGACTTTGAAATCAGATACACTTAGATTTGAACCAGAATTTGCTGGCTGTGTGTCCTTGGAAAAGTTATCAGTCTTCCTGAGTCTCAGTTACCTCATTTATAAACTGAGGCTAAAACTCCTATGGTGGTTACAAGAACTAAAATAAATGTATGCAGAGTGTCTACCACAGAAGTTGACTTACAGCACATTCTCCTAAGATGCTGTTGTTATTTTATAATTAGCATTGAGTGTAGTAGTAATGCTTTTAGCATTATTTTCACCCTGCCATTAAAGAAGCTAGTATTATAGTACTGACAGGAAGATAAGGCAGAAGAATTATAAAAGTACGAGAAAAGGAAGAGAGTACAAGCTGTGACTTTTGCCTCTGTTTATGACACTCAACAATTTTGCTTTTCCTGTAATCGTCAGAAGAATGACATGAATTACAAAGTTAACTGGCTAGATAAAAAGATTTATCTAACAATGTTGTGGCTGGTGAGGAATACACATCATTTAAGAGATGATCCACCCATAATGAGAATGAGGATTAATCCAGAAAAACTGAACTCGTAGAACTGATGTACAAAGATGAAAATAAGTATTCCTGGTAGATACATGTGAGCGGTTATTTTTACATTTTTATTTTTACAAAGGTGTTTCCATTTCTGATGGTTGACAAGAACACTAAAGATTTTAGTCTTTCACTGAAGCTGCGGAGTTCTTGTTTTAACATCAAAAGGTTGAACACAAATTAGTAAGAGCTTCTCTAATTTTAATTCATGGTGATGTCTTTTCATATATATCAAAGTTTTTACTGTTCATTATATTGAGTGACTTACATTTTGCATTTAGAAATAATAGATTTGCAGAATTAGCTAACTATTCATTGCATGATGCATTATTTCCAAATTTGCAAATCAAACATGATCATTTTTCAGTCAACTTTGGAAATTTAAGTATCTCTTGAAATGTCATAAAATTGAGTAAAATCTTTTCTGGTATAGTGTTAGGAGCAGAGAGTTCTATAGTTTGAGGAAAGTTCTATTACCTTTCCTTAAATGATCAATGATTGTGGGGTCGATAAACCTGTTATAGACCAGGCTTGGGGTCTCACTAGTGGTGGCCAGTAGAACAAGACTGTAAAACAGTTTACAAGGACCCGGGACTTTCCAGTAAAACTAACCAAAGCTAGCGCGTTACGGGCTCAGCATTTTTCATGTACTTCTGCACTGTTCACTCCATTGTATTCATTTGTTTTCCTTTTACCTGTTTATTTTGACATGATTTCATGCTTACTGACAAGATGAGAGATCATGCAAATAACTCCTGTAAACCCTTTGAACAACCTCCCATGTTTGCTTTTCCCTCTCCCTCTCTCTTTCTCTACAACACACAATCACACACACATCTGTAAAATTATGATTTTCATTCTAAAGCATTTGAGAGTATATTGCAGAATTTTATAATATATTTACTAATTTGCTTTACCCCAGAATATATGAAAAGTTGCTCAGAATTGCTAACCTATACCACAGTGAAAAACAAACCCACTAGCTGGAGTTCAAAATTTGTTCACAGCTCTATAAATATCATGTTCAAAAGTTTTTGGATTCTTTCTTTTTCCCTTCTTCAGTGAGGTTATGGTATTCATTTGAGATACAATTTAATTAATTTATTTTTGTTTTTTTTTAGGATTTTCCCAAATCTAGTTTATTTTTAAAAATTATTCTTGCATGTGTAAAATATTAACATGGTTCCAAAAGTTAGAACTGTACAAAAAGTTATATTCAGAGAACGTCACTCACCCTCTCCCCACATTTCTACCTTTTCATCTTGTTATCACCCACTCGCTGTAGATAAACAAGATCATTATTTTCTATATTTTCTTCCTGTTGAGCAGATAACTGCATTTTTCCTTGTTTATTGCACAAAGATAGAATTTGAAAGATACCTTTTTACTCTTTGCCTTTTTACTTAATAATATATCCTAATAATTACTGGATATTGGCTCATAGAATCTTTCTCATTTATTTTTAATAGCTGTATAGTACTCCACTGGATGGTTGTACCACAGTTTGTTCAACTTTTCAATCTAAGGGCATAAAGGAAATGTTAAAACAAAGCTGCAATGAATAATTTTGTGCATGCTTTTTCGTATTGTGAGGCATATCTTTAAGATGAATTCCTAACAATGGTATTATTGGATACAAAAGTAAACACATATGTGGACATTTAGATATTGACAAATTCCAGTCCTCCCAACAGACACCGTATGCAATCTGAATTCTCACCAGCACTGAATAAGAAATAACAGTATCTCTTTTCCCACAGACTCCCAATAGAATATGTTTTTATGCTTTTTAATTTGTCCAGTCTGACTAGTGAGAGATAATATGATATGAAAGATATAGATTAAATTTACAATTCACTTACTGTGAGGAGTTTCCATCTTCTCATATAATTAAGGGTTTTGTTTACATATTTGGGGGGGAATTGGTTTTTCATTTCTTTAAGCCATTTATCTATTGTTTTTGTTTTTCCCTCGATTTTCAAGTGTTTTTGTAAAATATGTTAGAGATGTTAGCTTTTTACTTAAAATGTGTTGTGACGGTTTGAAGCCGAATGTACCCTAGAAAAGCATGTTCCTGAATGTAACCCCTTCCTGGAGTGTGAGCCCCCTGCAAGCAGGGCCTGCTGGTGGTGTTGCTTCAGTCAAAGTGTTGCCCCCACCCCAGTCAGGACAGGTCTTCACGTGATTACTGGAGTCTTCTATAACCAAGATGAATCTAGGCATGAGAGAGGGAAAGCCACAGAGGCTAGAAGCCACACTGACGGAACTCGAAGTGACCAGGAGACGCAGTCATGTGACAGGAATGTGACAGGAGAGCCATGTGTGGCCAGTGGGCAGCTCCAGGAAATCACGGTCTTCTGGGAGAAAGCATCACCCTGATGACTCCTTGATTTGGACTTTCTTTCACCCTCAAAACCATAAGCTAATAATGCCTATTGTTGAATTTGACCCATTTCATGGTATTTGCTTCGCACCCTAAAAATTGAAAATGTATTTTGCAAAAATTTTCTGTCAGCTTCTGAGTTGTCTTTGGAATTCTTATGCATTTCACTTATAAAAGTTTTAAAAATAATTTTTTTTATGTAGTAGCGTTTACATTAAATTTATTTTACAATGTCCTTTTTACAGGATTGTATTGTGGCTTACAACAGGTATTCAATAAATCTCTATTATTACCTAACTGTAATACAATAATGTTGGAACACTGAATGAAGCTGAATGTGAGAACGGTAGAGGGAGGAGGGCTGGGGGCACAAATGACATCAGAAGGAAAGATAGATGATAAAGATTGAGATGGTATAATCTAGGAATGCCTAGAGTGTATAATGACAGTGACTAAATGTACAAATTTAAAAAATGTTTTTGCATGAGGAAGAACAAAGGAATATCAATACTGTAGGATGTTGACTATAGATGGTAATTCATATTTTAAAATTTTAACTTATGTGTGAGACTAAAGCAAAAAGTTTATTTGGCACAAAATTTATATTTTGACTAGTGCATTCCCTAATATAACTTATGGGGACAGCTTAATTGAGCACCATAAGTACATGGAACCTTGAGTAGGGCATGAGATTTTGTAGGTTTGTCCAGTGTGATGCCCCAATAAATCCCAGAGTGATTTGAACAGTGAATAAAAAATATTCGCAAAATCCCCTTTGGGAAATGGTGAGAAAGGGGAAAAATTCAATTTCCCCAAGTGGAGAATTCTTGATATTCTCACAAGCAGTGTGGACAACCAAAGCAATAGACTGAGTCCCCAGTCTTGGGGTTTGTTCATATGAAACATAACCCCACAAAGGATAGGTCAAGTCTACTTAAAATTAGGCCTAAGAGTCACCCCCAGAGAACCTCTTTTGTTACTCAGATGTGGCCTCTCTCTCTCTCCAGCCAACATGACAAGCAAACTCACTGCCCTCCTCTCTATGTGGGACATGACTCCCAGGGGTGTGGACCTTCCTGACGATGTGGGACAGAAATCCTAGAATGAGCGGGGACTCAGCACCAAGAGACTGAGAAAACCTTCTCGACCAAAAGGGGGAAGAGCGAAATGAGACAAAATAAGGTGTCAATGGTTGAGAGATTCCAAACAGAGTCGAGAGGTTATCCTGGAGGTTATTCTTATGCATTATGTAGATATCACTTTGTTCGTCAAGATGTAATGGAGAGGCTGGAGGGAACTGCCTGAAAATGTAGAGCTGTGTTCCAGTAACCATGTTTCTTGAAGATGATTGTATAATGATACAGCTTTCACAA
Organism: Myrmecophaga tridactyla; assembly: GCA_004026745.1. Classification (NCBI taxonomy): domain Eukaryota; kingdom Metazoa; phylum Chordata; class Mammalia; order Pilosa; family Myrmecophagidae; genus Myrmecophaga; species Myrmecophaga tridactyla. The sequence continues at coordinate 79,924 of PVIY010000166.1, forward strand.
TGTGACTGTGTGATTGTGAAAACCTTGTGTCTGATGCTTCTTTTATCTACCTTATCGACAGACGAGTAAAACATATGGATTAAAAATAAATCAATAATAAGGGGAACAAATGTTAAAATAAATTTAGTAGATTGAAATGCTAGAATGCTAGTGATCAATGAAAGGGAGGGGTAAAGGGTATGGTATGTATGAATTTTTTCCTGTTTTCTTTTTATTTCTTTTTCTGAATTGATGCAAATGTTCTAAGAAATGATCATGATGATGAATATACAAAAAATTTACAAGGGAAACTTCGTTGGAAAAGTTGTCCTAATTCTTACTTGCGAAGTATCATTTAGAGGAATTCAAGGTGTTTTCAGGTATTAAATAACTAAAGATAAATATGGATATACTCTGTTATGTAATGAAAGAAGTATTTAAAACTTATTTCACTAACCATTTTGCATTATTTATCTTAAAAAAATGAAGCCATCCACCTGTGTTTTTGTTCACCATTCTTCCTTTAGAGAGTGTCTCCTGTCTTGGCTGTGGCCTCTTCCTTGAGTTTACTTAAGATTTTTTCTTTTTTTTTTTGTGAATATTTGAACTCTGAGTTAAAATTTTGCATAATAGTCATTCTTAGTTGCAGAGCAAATTGTTAAGACCACCTTGGCAGGGCCACCACTAGCCTTTTTGGTGAGTTGTTTGGATCTAAAGTGTTGAGTTCCCTCGGCTACTCTCTGGGTTGTAGAGCTGATGGGAGGGCCAAGCAGATGCACACCTCCAGACTTCAGGTTCCAGGTAGCAGCAGGCTGGCACAATAGAGAAGGACCCTCATTAGTGATCAGATCCTTTACTCTGTTAGCCTTTGGGGCATTTCTTTGTTCTCAGACTGGAAAATTGGCTCTAAAAATCTCAAAATTTCTCTTTCACTTCCCCAAAGGCTTTCAGCAAGATGGTGTAATTATACCTGTAATTTTTCCTGCTTCCCACCTGTACTCTTGCCTAGGTTAAAAAAAATACATTGAACAATAGTAGTTGTAAATATTTAATAATTCCTTGCTAGGTTATTTGCTAAATTCTTTATGTTAATGATCTTAATTTAATCATCATGTAGTCCTCTGAAGTGAGCGTGTCTATAAAGGTGTTTTCTGAGGTTCAGAGAAATTAAAATGCTCATGGAAAGTCACAAGATTCAGAGCTGGAATTCAAGCACTCTTCCTGAACTGGGAGTGAAACTCCTTACCCACTGCCGCATTTCTCTGAGAAGTTTTAAGCCCACACTTTTGGTGGAAACAGCAGCATGTCAACTGAACGCGTCAATAAATGCAAAGTTGGTTGAAGACAGACTTCTGTTTAAAAATCACATAGTTAATGACAATAAGCTATTCAGGGATGAAAAGACAGCAATCTCCATGTGAGCCAGGGAGGGCCTAAAAGCCAAACTAAGCAGAACTCAAAGGAATTCCCTAATATGAAGCTTTTGAACTTAACGCTGAGTGGAACCAAATGCATAGATCTCTTTTCTCCTCTTTCGGCTATGCTCGTATTAACCAAATACAATATGTAACTTAATTCGTCTTCATATTTATAGACTACTCATAAAAAGACCAAAGTGCAAGTATTACAAGAGCGAAATTGTAAATCTCAGGAATAATTTTATTAGCATGTAGCTGGAATGTGAGTGACAACAAAACCACAGTGAAAGCCCGCGCATCCGAGGCACTGCCGGGACTGATTGTGCTACCCTTACGTGGAGCTGAAATGGGAGCAGCTGCTCAGCCTCTCACGTGCTGTGCGAAGGACCATGCCTGTCAGGCACTGCCAAACGTCGGAACCATCGGTCCACATTTCCTGGCACTAGCTGCTCATTCTGGGCCTTATGAGCTAACCGAGATGTGACTGTCACAAAATAGAAGTAGATGCCCCTTTCTCTTCTCTTTTTTCCTCCTGTCTCTGGAAGCTTGACACCTTCAAGATATCTGCTGTATCCACTGCTCCATGAAAGTTGGTTTCAGGCATGAAAATGCAGAAATCTGCTCAGAAATACTGTAAGTGGAATGAACGTATAGTATCCACTAAATGCTTTCATTATAGATAAGGTATGTATACATGTGTTGGATCTCAAGAAAAAGTTCCTTATCTTCTCCTTTTGTCTTTAAACTATATGAATTGCTTAGAAACATGACACGCAGGAGGCAGCTGCCACCTCCAAGTCTACAGAGTTAAATTAAATTGAGAATTTAGTTCTACAGAATTAAATCACATTGAGAATTCTTTTTGCAGTGGCTTTCGCACCTAGATAGGTCACCACAAGCCATTTCCTTTGGGTGTCTAATTTAAGTTTTCATTGTCATTGTTTTTAAGGCTTTTATATAGAAAATGGTAACTTACAAATCCTGTAATGAGATAGATGGCTAAGGTTTACATAAAAAAATTCAGCAGCTACTCACTCTCAAATATAGTCAGAATTCTACAGTATCTAAGTATTTAGTATCACACACTTGAAGTGGCTGAGAATCAAGCAACTGAGAAAATTTGGATTCTCTTAATATCAACAATTGCTTATTGAGAATCTACTTAGTATAGGACATGGCAGCAGACTTTTATATTTACTGAACATCATTTGTTTTACACAAGAATTATTTTGGAAACACACAAACTCCTCTTGAAGGGGTACTCCATCTTGTCCAAGACAGGCGATAAAAGGAGATACTGATTTCTGCTCTCTCCCCTGCGGCTGGAAAGCTGGTGGGCAGCGTTCTGCAAGTTTATAACATGAGCAAAACATCACTATGGATAGTCACAAGGTAGAAGAAAATGTAGGTTCAATGGGAATGGATCTTTTAGTTCTCCATTGGAATACAAATGGAATCGCATTAGTCACTTTATAAACTCATTTCTCTACTACTGAGAGTGCCCCTGAGATTGTCTGCCTGGCACCCACTCAGCTGTAGAAGTAAGTCCTTCATTTTGGAAGAGGTATTTGGGTGGCACAACGCAGCATCACATGTTGGGAGATTTTAATATAGATCTCAGAAATTGGTAAAACAAGCAGAAAACAGAATCAGTACAGATATGGATGACTGGAACAACATGTTTAACGCTGTTGAGCTAACTGGTATGAATAGAACTTAAGAACACTGCCCCTGACAACTGCCCAGCACGCACTTCTTTTAAGTGCTTTCAGAGTATTTACCCAAAATGATTTGAGCATATTGTTTAAATGCTGAGCAATAATGCATGAATTTCTACAAATTTCAAAAGGCTGAAATTATCCAGAGGATGTTCTCCAACCACAGTGAAATTAGCTAGAAACTAAAAACAAAATTATAACAAAGAATCCTCTATTTTTATAATATTAAACATATACTCCTAAATAACCCATGGGTTAAAGGGTGGTTTTGATCATAAGTGAAAGCCACATGTGGAACTGACTATGAATGAAAATATGACTTCACAATTTTGTGGAATGTAACTGAAGTCATTATTATAGGGACATTTTCAGTCTTAAATGTAAGTTGAGAAAAGACACCTGACAAAGCACCCAACTCAAGAAGTTAGAGAAACAAGAACAAATTAAACCCATTTGAAAATAGGAAAAGATTTGTTATGTTAAAAGCAGTTTTTTTTTGTCTTTTAGAGATATGTGCCGAATTATTCAAAGTAAAGCAATTTACTTGGATTAGCTTCAAAATCAATTGAGTAAGTTGGGGAGAGCAGTTTGGGTAGATGTGAACGCAGAGGGCTACGGATGACAGAGCATGGGCCCTGCTTGAGCAGGTGATGGGAAAATGAGTTCGTGACACAACTCTGTGTGCTGCTTAATAGTTTCCTAATGTAAAGGTTTAAAAAAAATACAATTAACATCATTAGAATCCATAAGAAAAGGCAAACGCATTAATAGAAAAACTGGCAGAAGACATAAATAAGCAATTGAAATGGCAAAGTATATTGCTGGCTGTTCTAGTTTACTAGTTGCCAGAATGCAATAAGCCAGAAGCAGAATGGCTTTTAAAAAGAGGAATTTAATGCGTTGCTAGTTTACAGTTCTCAGGCCGAGAAAATTACCCAATTAAAACAAGTCTATAGAAACGTCCAATCAAAGGCATCCAGGGAAAGATACCTTGGTTCAAGAAGGCTGATGAAGTTCAGGGTTTCTCTCTCAAGTGGAAGGGCATATGGCGGACACAGTTGGAGTTTTTTTCTCATCTGGAAGGGCACATGGTGAACACTGCATCATCTGCTAGCTTCTTCTCCTGGCTTCCCTGTTTCATGAAGCTCCCTGAGAGGCGTTTTCCTTCTTCATCTCCAAAGGACACTGGCTCGTGGACTCTCTGCTTCGTGGTGCTGCAGCATTCTCTGCTCTCTCCGAATCTCTTTCATTCTCCAAAATGTTTCCTCTTTTATAGGCCTCCAATAAACCAATCAGGACCCACCCAAACGGGTGGAGACACGTCTCCCCTAATCAAGTTGAAAAACCAGTCTTGATTGGGAGACATCTCCAGGTAGATGATCTAATTACAGATTCAACCATACAGTATTGAATAGGGATTATTCTGCTATTTTACGAAATGGGATTTTGATTAAAACATGGCTTTTCTAGGGTCCATACATACTTTCAAACCAGCACACTGGCCAATAAAAATCAGATTTGAGATGAATTACTTACAAACACAGGAGGTTATAAAGCAAAGGTATATTGGTGAAACAAGCCACGATTAGCCATTAATCAGTTTCAATGGACTGACTCAAGGGCTTTAATAAGCAATTTGAGATGAATGGCATATTTCCTTTCCATCTATGTCCCTGGCTCCTAAAAGTGATGATACCACTTTTTTTAAAAAAAAAAAAAAAAAGGAAGTGCCTTTCTGAGGCTGATGGGAAGGTTTATAAACTGTGTTCAACATCCACGTGGGCTAGTCAACTCAAGACCATGCAGCTTTGAAACAAGCTGGACTACCTCTAGCAATAGTGGATATCTCAATAATCTATGTGTTTTTTAGGAGAAGTTGATAACTTTTTAATTAATGTATCACAATTTAGGTCATTTTAGACATTTTGGTTGATTATCTTGAAACAGAATAACTTCCTTTTTTGTTCCAAAACACGCATCAATTATACTTGTAAATATTTCAATATAAGACACTAAGTAAAGAGGTAAGAAAGACACATAAATATGTTGAGAAAAGGCTGAAATTCAAAGAACTAACAATCATTTCAACACACTAAGGTACTTATTTCCTTCCTTAAAATATTTATGACCCCCCCCCAAAAAAACAAAATAAAAACCAGAAAAAAATGACCTAATTTTGAATGCTACAATATTCTTTTGGTTTTTCAAAAAAGCATTGATTTTCCTTTTATAATGAAAATTAGCTTTACTGATGCATATTCTAGTTTTCTGAAAATTTTAGATTTCCTGAGGCAACTGGGAGTACAAGCAGTCTCTGTGATATGAATTTTTTGAAATTTATTGAAATTTCCTTTCTGACCTTTTATGGTCAATTTGTATGAATATAGCAAAAAATAATTTATAGTTTTTATTTGGGAGAGTATGGAGTTCTCCAGGTAATGATTAGACCAAGTTTGTTGATTGCAAGGTTTTTGCTTTCTACTTGAACTATCTTTTATTGCTTGATGTGTACCATCATAATTGAAAATTAGGTAATGTCACTGCAATAATAACAGATTTGCTTTATTTACTTGGAGGTAATTATTAGTGATGTACACTCATATTATTATATCTTCCTGGTAGATTTTTCCTTTTAATGCTCTTCAGCATTGTTTAAAAATTCTATTAATCTTTTTTATTTTTGCATGGGGCAGGCACTGGGAATTGAACCCGGGTCTCCAGCATGGCAGGTGAGAACTCTGCCACTGAGCCACCATGGCCCGCCCTTAATCTTTTTATCTTAAATGACAATTTTTAATGTAATAGAGCTGTGCCAGCTTAAGTTTAGTATTTGCATCATATGTCAAACAATTTGTTTTCAACTTTTCAGAATGGTTTCTTTCCGGATGATTTTTATGTTGGAAGTAAAAAACTTGATATTTTAAATGAAATCTGATATCTCTATATTTACTATTGTGTCACATGATATTTTCTTTCACAGTTTTCATTCTATCTTCCTCTCTTGAGCATTAAGTTTTATGAAATTTGAGACTGCACTTTATCTCTGTAAATCCATCTTCTATGGGAGCAGCCAACTGCAGACTTGAAATAAATATGCGCTATGATCTATTCATATTGTTTACCTGGTACTCCTACTTGAAAGTCTCTCATCCCTTGATCTTGGTGTCAGCACTTTTTTCTTAGTTTTTAACATCTCCCTCTCAGCATTCATGGGTTATTCTTCTCCTTGAATTTTAAATCGGGGTTCCCCACAGTTCTGTTCTTAATTTTCATCTATTTTCACTTTACAAATTCTCCCTGGAGAATATTATCCAATCTTCTATTTTTAATGCTTAGTTCATGTTCTACAAAAGTTATATCTCTTTGATCTCCAGATTCACTCTTGAGCTACCTTCCTTATTTCCTCATGCCCCTGGATACTTCCTCTGAGATGTGCCACAGTCATCCTAAGTACACCTTGTACAAAGCCTACATTCCCATCCTCCCTTTTCAAGTGTGTTCCTTTCCCTTTATTCCTTATGTTGATGGTTTTTATGACCATTAATTCCATGCTTAAGTTAGAAACTAATGCATCATTCTTATCTCTTCCTCTTTATTGCTATTGATTGCCAAGTCTGTTGCTTCCTAAATGATTCCTGAGCTGGTTGCTTTCTCATCACCACGGCCTTGGCGGAGGTCAAGCTCTCAGCATTTTCTCACAAAGGCGACTGCATTAGCCTCCTTCTCTGACCCTCTAGAATGTATTCTCCATAGTGCCTCAGCAGTGCACAACACAAATGCAAACCTCACTCTATCACTCATCCGCTTGCTTTCAACCCTCTGATGACTATTACATTTAAAATAAAATAGAAATTTCATAACAACATGCTGTACAACTCCATGCATTTGCAGTTACCTCCCAATCTTATCACCCACATGCCCTTTTACTCTTTTTGTACTATATTCATACCAATTTCTTGAACTCTCCCTGCTTTGTCCCAAATCCATATTTTGTTAAATATTTTTCTCAGGGACAGTAATCAGTTCCCTTTTCATTGACACCTGGTAAACTTCTATTCATCCTCTCTAGCTAAGTTCACCGTTCCTTCCTAGACCCTCTCACTATGCTCCTCAGGCTGTGTGGACTCGGTTCAAAGTGCTCCTATGCTTTGTCCAAACATCACTTCCACACTTACACATTGTCATTTTGATGATTTATTTATTTGGGTATCTAACACTAAATTCTGAGCTTATTGAGCCCATGAATGATGCCTTTATTGTTAAAATAGCAGCTATTAGGTAATATCTGTTCAATAAATATATCTAAACAGATGTGTCTGATGGATCTTTAGAAGAAAGTTTGAATACTAATAAACACCAGCATTCTACGAATCTTCCTTAAAAGTGGAACACAGGTTGTCATGTATTTTTCCAAGTGTGCCCCTAAACGGGCAGGAAAGTTACCTGGAGACGGAAGTGAGTAGAAGGCAATATTTGATTTGAAGGTGCTTAGCAGTTTTAAAATATGGCTGGACATTTTTGACAGGTCTCTGGGCAGGCTTGTGACAGCTTTGCCAAGAAGGTTGTGTTAGAAGTGTGTGAATCTGTGACTTCCAGTTTAGGTCCTAAAAGGCCATGGAACTGCCATCCCCAGCAAGTCACAGGTGTGAGAGGAAAACCCTGCAGATCAGTCCATCTGCCAGCCGGGTAATTACACCATTACCTTCTATGGACGCCACATGAGATGGGAGGGTATATAGCCAAGCCCTGCCCAAATGTCTGACCCATAAAATCAGGCAATATAATAAATTGGTTGTTATCCCGAGACATTAAATTTTAGGGCAGTTTCCTACTCATCTATAGATATCTGAATTAAAGTGAGGTACTTTTAGGAGCAAAACTATTTAGTTCTACTCTATTTTATTTCCAAAAGGAAAGAGGTTCTTAGGACTAAAACTTAAGTCAAATAGGAGAGCTGTAATTCTATGGACAGTTGTTCTGAGGAACCCAGGAAGTCAGGACACCTTGAGTGAAAACCTTATAGAGTGTTGCACAGGGCTTTGCGGGGAGCTGTTTTGGATGCATTAAGTGACAAGCTCAGTAACACAGATCGGAACTGCAGTGTTTGGAATTCCATGGCTCAGGGTCAGTACCCAATAGTGTCCAGCTCAGGGACAACCAAGGACACCTCACTTAGAATTGGAAAGCCTAGCTGAGCTACAAGGCTAGAAAGATTGCAACAGGGTAAATAGGTCTCTATAGCAGCATCAAGAGAACTTAAAGCCCAACGAGGAAACGTCTACACTGCAATGGGAGGGGAGGTCTTGGGATAATTCCTTGCTACTGCTGCAAGGTGATGATGGGAAGCAGTAGGTCCGGTCCCGCAGTCAGGAGAACCTTGGCCTGTTCTCCCACCCCATCTGGGAGACTGTGTCTGCATCTCTGGCCTCATGAAGCCAGCAGCTAAAGCACCGTTTGCTGGGTGGGATCTTAGCCAAAGACCTTCCTTTATGATGTCTGTTGTTGTCCATTCACCTTTCTCAGACTAATGGAATCTGGAAACATTTATTTTACTGGACATTTTTCTTAAATGTTTAGGAAGAATGTACAACTCTATAAGGAACACTACTTAAATCATTGAAAACTATGTAATTGATCTGCCTCCTTTAGTATTCTACCATTTATGTTTCTTCTTTAAATCAAATATCTAAGTATGTCCTGTTTTTTAGGGATGTTTTTCTATAAAACCTAGTAATGGCTCTGGGTGTTCTCCTCTGACATCTCTCTCTACAGCACATGAAGTTAAAAGTTAATCACAAATCAGAGCGCCATAATTTTTCATGGTCACAGCATAAAACAACATCACAAATACATATAAAAGTCTAAACTCTGGCCTAGAAATGAATTATCTAAAATTCAGTCTATGCTGAGAGGATAAAGGTAATGATATTTGTGTTTTCTAGGCCAGGGAATGTTAAAAGAGCCTGGAATACATGAATATTCTCAAGACAAGAACGTATGCTTCAGACTCAGAAAAAAGCTCAGAGATTTTTAAGTCTTTGTAGCAAAACTGATATATGTGCAACTAAACTTTGGAATTTGTAACAAACTTGAAAATAAAAATGAAAGTGTATTATAAGTTATACTGCTCTTAAATCATGCTAGATGGTGTGATCTCTTTTCCCTAGGTAAACATTTTTAGAGCTTCCTCTAATATCACTTTAACATTAATGCATTGAATTATTTAGATTTGGAAAACTTGGGTTTAAGTTCTGCCACTTACTGACTGCTGTTTTCTGGCAGATAAGTAATTTCTCAGAACCTCCATTACCTAATCTCTAAAATGGGGCTTGCATATAATATACAAGTCACATATCACAGGATTACAAGAGACACATGAGAAAACGTACCTTAAACAGCTGTCTACACTACAAAATACTCTCTATGTTTTATATAAAAGATATTTAATATTATACTTTTAAATCATGATCTCTTTTTCTCAAATCCCAAAATTATAGAACCTGTGGCCCAAGCATCCTATCTTCTTTTTTTTAACAGGAGTATTTAAACATTATTTGCTAACTGTTTCAGATAATAAGTATCAGGTTTTTTAATATTGTTTTGCTTTTGTTTGCTTGTTTTTGGAGTGTCTTGCATGGTAGAATGAGTCTGTAGATGTCACCATTGGAAATGACACATGGTCCCTGAAAAATAAATCATGCAGCTCTTGATCTTCATTGATTTTTTTTTTTTTTGGAGAAAATTTATTCTCCATTCATGGCCTAATCCTTGAATTATTGCAGTTCACTTGTTCATCCACATTATCATGCATAGAAGACATTTTATTAAGGCTTATACCATGTTCCAGGCTTTGAATTGTACGAGGATGATGCAGCTCCAAACTCAAAGAAATGTCAATTTATTAGGGAGAAAAACAAGCAAAAACCAAGTGAAATGCAGTATTGTAAGCGCTAGGATATAAGTATGCAGCAAGTCCCATGAGGAGGGTCTTCCCGGGGGGGGGGGTGACTTAGGAGTTGCGTTCTCAGCAGTGAGCAGCAGGTGTGGTCAGCTAAATGAGGCAGGAGGTGAGGAGCTGGGGAGGGGAGGCTGGTGGGAAGAAGGTGGCTTCAAGGCAGGAAGGAGCATATGCTTCCCAGAAGAAGGAGCATTCTTAACAGCAGAAAGAAAAATAGTCTAGTCCAGTAAAATCACGGAAAAGCTCATCTGCAAGGTCTTCTCTTCCCTGGTGCAGGGCAAGAGAGGGGAGCACGTGCAGATCCGCTGTGTGGGAGCCCAGGACGACCATCCCGGCGTGGCTTGAGAAGGACAGGGCAGAGAGGCAGGGGACAAATCGCGATGAGCCTCAGGTGCTAGCTGAGGACTTTGATTTTTTTCTGAAGGCTCTGGTTAGCAATGGATGAATTTTAATGGGATTGTGGCTTCACTGGGTTTGAATTTTCTAAGAATTAAAATCTGATAGCTGTGTGGAGGATGGACTGTACATGGCCGAGAGTGGAGACTGTTGCAGTGACTCGGGTGAGCCAATATCTCTAGCTGAGATATATCCAGTGCGAGCAAACTCCAGGGAAGCTCAGGGAAGGAAGGGTTGTCCCTCTTCTTAAGAACTGTCAGTTACTTTCCAAGTACAGTAAAACTAAAATTCAAACCCCTTGCCATGCCCTTCCCGTCCTTGCAAATCTGACTCCTATTTAAGTGGCGATAGATGGCAATATAACACAGTGCCCGCAAGCATCAGGCTTCCTAGATTTAAGTCCCAGCTCACCACTTCATACCTGTGTGACCTTGTGCAAATTACTTCACCTCCTTGTGACTTGGTTCCCTAATTACAATAATAAGGATAAACATCATTAGGTAACTATGAGTGAAAAATATGATAATCCACTTAAATTCTTACCACAATGTTGCATGAAAAAGCCGATAAATACTTGCTAATAAGCACCTAAAATCATGTCATTCCCTCTTTCATTCGCTCTACATCAGCTTCACCAGTCTTCAGAGAAATACCAGACCCAGGAAGAAGTGTCCAGCCTTGGAGCTTGGACCTTTGCATATTTTAGCCGGGAACACTATTTCTTCCTCTTTTTCCAACAGTCTGATTCCCTTTTGACTTTTCCAGCTGAAAGATCAAAGAAAACGACAGGCACAGGCTGACACACGAACTTTATTTAGGGAGCGGATGTAAGAGAAAGCTCACAGCTCCGAGGGCGGCTGTCCAGAGTGTGGAAGAAGTGCTTTGCAATTAGGCAAAACTCAGCAGGGCCGGAGGTTGGGGCCCCCAAAAAGACATTCCACTGGGCATGAGAACATGGGCAAAGTGAGGGGCTGGCTCGAGAGGTAATGGGAACGTTTCAGGGTTCCCAGGAACACGCAGGGTGTGCATTGACCATCTGTGCATTCTTCCCCCACCAGGAACCCCATTAACTAACTGCCAAGGACATGTAGGCTGGCTGTGCTTGAGTTTCACAGACTCCTAAGGAAGTACCCGGGCCCTGGGCTCCTATGCCTTGTACCCTTCAAGTCTTGGTCCCTCCTCAGAGACACCTTCCTTGAATGCTTGGTTTAAAATATACACCCTGTCATTATTTCCTATCAGAGGAAACCTGTCTATAGTCTTCATGCCATTAACAGAAGCTTAAATGATTTAGTTTATTTGCTTACTTGTTGATTGTATCTCTCCCAAACTAGACTACAGGCTCCATGAGAATTCCATGTGCCTTTGTGTAACTGTATATCCGCTGACCCTAGCTCAGTGTCTGATGCACAGTAGGTTTCAATAAAGAAATGTTATACAAACAAGCAAAATACTACAATTTATAAACTTGGACAGTGATGGAACTTGCAGAATATGGCAGGATGGTAAGGGGCAAATTTTCAAGTATAACTCTGGGGATTCTGGCAGGGTAAACTGAGTGTCTTTCCCAGGCATTTTCGGATGCAAGTGTAGCTGTAGAGAGAAGGTATTTGAATATTTGGATCCTGGGACTAGATCTCAAGACTAAAGATTTGAATTTGATATAAAGCTAATAAATAGTAGTTGTAGGTATGGAAGGGGAGGTACTCACCTGGTAAGAGCTTTCTCAGTGAGAAGAATTAGGAGCTTGGTATGGAAGGGAGCAGATAGAGTAAATAGGGGCCCTGGTTTAAACAAACATGAGAAGAAAATCAGGAGTAAGTAGTGTCATGGGAGCCAAGGAAGGAGTTAATTCCCTAGAGAGGCTTAATGTCTCAGGTTCTCAGCTCTTTCTGAGAAAGAGGCCTCAGGGTCTTAGGAGCCTCTGCATCTTAGGAGATCTTCTGCAGTCTCAGGACATTCCCTGAAGCCACCCTGTACTTAAGCAGCCCTTTCTCTGGGCTTTTATCCGCCCTGCTTCCTGGGCATCCCTGACCCCCGCCCTTCATCATTCCTTCTCTAGGTTTCACTGGGCAACATTCTTCTTCTCCCATTATAAATGTTATAAAGATTTTAATTCCGAGGTTTGGGAGTCCTAACCTCTTGCTTTAAAGTTCTCTTTAAGGCCAGTGAAAGGTCTCAGACTACACGATCAAAGCTTCCTCGGAAGTGTGTGCTTGACCTGTCACCAAGCAGAGGACACAGGCATGGACACAAGCGCATGGACACAGACTGGTCCCATTGGATGGTTTGTTTTCCCAACGCCACTCGGGCCGGAGAAGCTGACAGTAGGTGAGCCAGCATGGACAGCTGCTCTGCTGAAAACAGTGAGATTCTGTTGTTAGGAAGCTTTCTGACCACACTGAAACAAATATGGTTTAACAATAAATTTGAAACACCATGAGGGAGGAAGTGAAAGATATTCTGTGGTGGTTTCTCTGCTTGGTTTTGAATAAAGACATTCTTAGAAACCCACGAACAAAGAACTGGGTTAATTCAAGAGGATCAGAAGGACGCGATCAGGGAACAGCAAGCCTCATGGCCTGTCCTGCCCCATACATGCTGTGTTTCTGCCCAACTTCATCACAGGGGATTACTGCCCAGTAACTATTAACAATGGTTATTATCATTATTACTGTACGCTGCATGGCAGGGTCACGTTTCATTATTTTTCATGTGAATATCCCATTATCGCAGCACCATTTTTTGAATTATTTTATTTGTCTGTTTTGCTTATTTGTTTGTTTTTGGGGGAGGTGCACAGGCTGCATACCGAACCCAGGTCCCACACATGGCAGGTGAGGATTCTACCACTGAACTACCCTCGCACCCACTGTTATGAATTATTTTTGAGCATCTTACATACAAGGTCTGTTGTCTGTCTGACAATGGCCAAAAGCAAGATGTGAAGACTCAGCTGCCAGTTCCAACTAACATTTGACATTATTCCTGGAATTCCATCTGTATCTGCCTAACTGATGATTGGAGGGATTAGCTGGGGCATTGAGGAAGAGCTGGCTGAAGAGACCTGAGTAACTGCTAACTTTACATCACAAAGTTGATGCCTGCTTGAGCTAAGCCCTTTGTTTGTTACTGCCCAACTTCTCTTTTCACCTTCAGCCCTTCCGAATATTTGTGCAGAGCAGTGTAATGCTAACAAAGCATGTTGCAGGAAATGAGTGTGGGCCAATTTGGAAGGAGCAGAATTGAGAATGGATAGAGGCTAAAGTAATTGCGCATATGGCTTAAAAAAAGGACAAGATCATATAAAAGAATACTTTACACTTACCATTATACGAAACGAGGAGACAATTTCTGACTCAATAGGCAGGAAATTAGACACTAGATTCTGGTATTGTTAATGTGACTTTCATACTTGAGTCCCAGCTCATTGTCATGAAAGTCACCTCTCTGCCTCTCCTGGAATTGCAGCTTTTATGACAGTTTTGCTGAGCTACCCCTCTGGTCATTTAGTCATTCATCCTAAGAGGCTATGGCAGCACAGAGGCTCCATCACAAGGCACAGCCTTTCTGCTTCTGCAAATGAGTTCAGCCACTTCAAAAACCACTCCCTTTGTTCCTTGATTTCTTTTTGAGCTCCTAGCAACCACCATTGTGACAGATTCTAAATTTAGCTGCATTACACGCATCTCTCCAAATCTCCCAATTATACTCCATCAGTGCACAACTGAGATTAAACCTCAGGGTCTTCAGTCTACCTAGAGCTAACCGTGGAGTACTTCTTTCTTTATGCACGGAAGCCTTACTAAAGGAGGTGCCCAGGAAGAAAAAGGCAAAGCCCAGGTCTGTCACAAATAGCAGAGTCGCCCGCTACTTTCTGAACATCCCCTTTTCTTTCCTCTTGGTTATAATGAAATTCTCACAGTAAATTCTACACCTCATTTCTCAGCACTTCCCAGGAAACACTAATTTTCTGGTTAGACTGGCTCATGCAACCCGATCATTTAAGCCAGGTGAACGCTCTTTAAGAAAGTCAGCAAGGAGGCAAAAGGTCTACACAGGCTCGTTAGAAGCATCCCTCAGGGTTTAAACTTAAAGAAGGATTATACCAGTTCTTGGTAGACTTTACCTCCTGGTCTGGATTTTGTCACTCCTATAGGAGGAGAAGACTGGGAAGAAGTGTAATGCTGAGTTGAAGCCCTGGCGGTCTTGCTAAGCCACATGCCAACCAAAGCATGAGCGGCCAATGCTGGGAGGGCATCGTTCTGTATGCTAGCCAGGCTTCTGCAAAGGTGACGCCAGATATGTGCATAATCCTATTAACTTCCTTTTGAAGATTTATATGCTGGAGAGGGACTTCCAAGTTGGTCACCATCATCTTCTTACCTCTGGGGAAAGCTATGTTAATCTACAATCTCTGCTGAATAGGAATATCCCCTGGTTTTCAAGATATTCAAGGAATAAATTGTTTGTCCTTCAATAGAAATTAGTACCAGTACTTGTACATTCAGAGAACAGAAAATTCACAGGTAATTTCTTGGATCATCCTATTCGACAAGGTAGTTGTGAAATAAAGATTTAGAAACATTTGCTGGTAGCCTGAGAGCATAGCATTTAGAGATCAGCAACTAAAACCACAAAACACACCTTCTTTGCACAGGCATAAGTGCACATTTGTAACGTGAACCCCTTAGTAGACACTGGGCAAACATTTGTTGATGAAAAGAATTATAAAATAAGTGCATATGGGTCACTACAGCAACCAGGCGGCCCGTTGATGGATGCGCAAGTAGCCTCCTGCCTCACCCCTACCTCTTCACTGGCTCCATCGATGCTTCCTTCCAGTCTGTGCCCCGGTCCAGTGACTGCCTGGACCGTCAATATTTCCTAAGATGTGTGTTCTCCTTGCAACATCAGAATGGCAATTGTTTTCATTCTTTTCCACGTTCAGCCCTGATTTATTGGGTCCATGCTTTGTGCACACACTTTACTAGAGCCTAGGGATAGAGAAAAAAATATATATGCCTAGAAGCTCTGCATAATCTAAATGGAAGATGCATAGATAAATAAATACAGTAATTGCAATAAAACAGCCTTTTCAGGCGCTTGCTTGGGGAGGGGTGCTTCAAGTTCTAGAAAGCTAACATCTGTAGAGGCAGAGAAACATGAACTCTCCCAGTAGATGACATATGAGTGACTTACAATGCTGTGTCCAGGGCACATGGAAGACGTGCTATTGGAGGATTCATGCATTGGGTAGGCTGTGATGAACCACTGCTAAATTTCAGGTTGGGGAAAAACAGGATTAAATGTGCTTTTAACATCAATCATGCCAAAATATTCCATGTAAGAAAGCTTTCTATATTCTTTTATTTTTTTGAAGAATCTCTTTGTTTGGGTTTCTCCAAAAGCACACCTTAAAGCAAGGATTTGAGTAAAAGAAGTTTTGAAAATATGTAAATATGTATTTTTTTTTTGGATGTGATCCCAAGAAACTACTTGTGGCATTGAAACAATGAAGCAGGGAAGATAAGCCAGCCAAGAGTTTGCTGTTAGGGAAGTTACGCCAATACGTATTGAAACCTAACCCCACTGGGGAACTCTGAAAGCCAATATAACACACATTTAAGAGCTTTTCTACCCAAGGGACACAGAAATGAATGTACTTATACACTAACTCAATCAGTCATTGACTGAAACCTGCTGTGCTGGGAAGGGGTTATTAGGGTTAATCCTGGATTTCTGAGCAGGTGACAAAGTGAACTTCCATGGCCACCAAAAACCCTTCCGAACTGAAATGTGGGTGTCAACAGGTGGGAGTCACTAAGCTTGTAAGGGCAAAGACTATGGGGTAGAAAACCAACAGCACTGGCTGTAAGGATGATTCTGAGATATATTGACAAGGAAAAGTGCTCCTTATATTTTTACAAATCTATCACCACAACTAGAAAGATGTAGGACATATGAGAGCTTCAGGAGCTTTGAATTTTCTGCTCTTTTACGTACTCCCCTACCTTGTAGAACTATTACTACTTTCAAGAAGGTTTTGCTTATTTTTATTTGATTGTTATAAAAACCTCTAGATCTGATAGAATTATCATTGCTGTGTTACAGATGAAGAAACTGAGTTCAAAGGAATTAAGGCTTTGTGATATGCCTCTAATAAAATCAGATCTGATTCTTCCTGTTCTTTTCATTTAATTGCAGTAAAGGAACATCATGCCTTTCTCAGTGGTAAGCATTTAAAAATTAAAGCACTTTTACTGCAATTCAGAAAAAAAACTTAATAAATATTTATCATTTGCCAATTTTTTTTCTGTTAAGTAAGAAGATACCATGCAGGAATTGTCTCCTTTTCTTCCTGGGGATGTAAAATGCTGGAGGTTATAGATCTATGGCACATATGAAGGCTGAGATTGGGAAAGTTGGATCTGCTGGGTAGGGTCACTGTCTTGGGAGAGGGGTCATGTCACATTGGAGACAGAGGAGAATCATGGAAACTAGATGGAAAAGCCATGATTGGATCAGGGCACATCACAGCCAGGCAGTCAGAAATATGGAAGGGAGAAGATTATTTAATCAGGGCTCAGAAACTGGGTAGGCGCCCTGGAACTAGGGCACAAATTACAAAGAGGAGATAAGTGAGCACAGGCTTGGAGGGTGAGAGAAAAATCAAAATACAGCCAAAAAAAGTCAACGCCATGACAAAACAGAAGTCCAGTCATTAGGTAATTAATCTGGACAATAGAAAATGGGGTTAAACCACAGGAAGAATCAGAATTTTGCAAGTAGTGTGGCCATCTGATATAAAGCGACTGAATTTATGATCCCAAAGTTTCCATACTTTCTAGAAGCTTTTAAAAAACATTCATGCTCTCCAGAAGAAATAGTTCCAGGAAATGGTATTTGGGAAGAAAACTGTTCTATTCACAGTTCAGAAATTTTTTTTAATATATTCTGTTTCACAGAAAATAGGTCATATATAAAAGTAATGGGCTTAAAATCATTACCATCAGCTGAAAACATGCGTTACATTTTTAATTAGGAGAGGAGATATCAGTAATATTTTTTCAGAGCTATTATTAGTGAAGAAACACACCGGCCAGCCTGCGCTCCAGGAAGCGGTTCTTATCTGCAGCCCTCGCAGACGCTCCCGGGGCCTGAGAGGAAGCATTCATAGGCAGCTGTCACCAGGGCTTGGTCTGGCATCTTGAACCCAAAGGTATGGGCTGTGGTTCAAGCTCTGGGGCCACCTCAGCTCAGATAGATTACTTTTGTAATACTGGAAAAGAAGTCTCTTAACTTAGGATTTGAAAAAGACAAAAAGGATTACTCAAAAATTGCCAAGTCCAAATTGTGAAATGAATTATTCCGTAGTTCATATAAATGTTAGCTAAAAGGAGAGTACACAAATTATGAAGAATGTGCAATGTGATGTTGGTGTAAGCCTGCCGTTTGTCCACAAACAGTTTATAGGGAAAATTTCCTATCTCTTTCCTGATCTAGTTTGACTATAAATCTTGCTTCATTTGGCCTGACTCTTGCCCAGTCACTATTTCTTTTCTATACCTCACTCATGCTAAGCCATCTCTGTGTAGATACTCATCCGTATATCATATTGAATGTGAGTTTTCAAACAAATTGCATAGACCCCTTGGTTCCTGTCTTTAAATTGATTAGAGATAGCCTTTCCACCTTGACCGCTGACCTCCGCCTTTCCTTTTTGGCTTCATTCAATTTAGTTTCGCTGCATCCCTCTCTTCTACTGCCCTCCATCACTGGGGCTGTGGGAAATGAAAGACTGAGGGGTGCACAGAAGAAAAGTTTTCAACTCTAGAGTTTTTAAACTATTAATCTAATTTTGTCTACTATACAGTTGTACATAACTGTAATTTTCAGGATGATTTAACTTACTCCAATATCAATATGTTTTCAACATATAACTATAAGACATAAATACTCCATATGTGCATGACAACAATCTTTGTGACTTGCTGAGCTGCATAGCAGTGTTAGAGAAGATTTTCAGTGCCTGGTTTGAGGCACTGAATTGATATATGATCTGAACAGTTCTCCCTCCATTGCTCATAAAACATTGTAATTCCTAAGGTATCGTATCCAACATCCCCCAGTTAGCTCAGGATTCTATTTTTTGGCCTAAATTGCATTGTCCTCCTAATTTTTTATTGGGCTGAACACAAGTTGAAAGGTTGGTAAGTCTATAGCCTGTTGAGTTCCAAATTCTCCTTGGTTAATGGAGACGCTAAAGCCACCTTGTTAAGGAAAGGCTCAAGCTCAGCTTCATTTGAAACCAGCAAAAGAGTTTATCTTCAGTTAGACAAGTCACTACTTGAAAAGACACATTTAAGTTCAGAGCTAAATGAAGGAATTCTTTCTCCATTGTGTGGAAATCTCAAGTTGATCCTTATGGCATAGAACTTCCAAAGCTGACACACGGTGCCTGGACAGAAAAAATGTTTTTAGAACTATGTCTTGATAAATGGGTTATGGTTTAGTGTTTCCATTGCACTATCACTGGGAAAATATCATGCAGCTTGCTCAGCCAGAGAGTGTAGCACAGGACAGCTTTGGAATGAGCATAGGTGGTCATATTTACTTTAAAATCCTGTTTCAAATAAAGTCTATATGTTTATCCCTTTCAGCACACACAAAACAAGCTACACAAAAGATAGTTGTACATATTGGTAACACGCACCATTTTAAACAAAGGATTACATTTAATTTTGTGTTTCATATGTATGTTACCACAATTTTTAAGAAGTTATAATTCTAAAAGTTGATCGGATCCTAACCACTTCCACGGTAATTAAATATTGAAGGCATGATTTTGAGTCGACACTAGAAATCAGCAATAAAAATGCAAATGAATGAATCAATCGATCAATGTGGAGACACTTCCAGGTGTTCTCTGCTGCCCTCCAGAGCCTCTCCGTGGCCTTCTTCCCTGGCTCTCGGCAGGGCAGGCTTAGCCGTGTGACCTCATCAGGGGGCCTGCTTGACCCCCGTCTCGTGGCCAGATTCCTCGGATGGTGTGAGCGCTAGGAACTCGCGGGAGGGAGGAGGGTGAGGACAGGGTCCCTGTCTCCCCAGCCCCCTCGCGGTAGGGTCACCCCTGGCTGGCTGCTTTCCATAACGCAACATCACCATCCCTGCCAGTCTGTCTCTCTATGTCTCTCTCTCCCTCTCTGTCTCCCCATTCTGGCCACCTCATCTCTCTCTTGACCCCTTCGGGGTGGTAGCACAACCTTGTCATTCCTTGTCCCTGGGTACTGCAGGATTCCTTGGTGTTCTCTTCTATGTGCCCACACCTTCGTAAATAACCCTGGTAATAAACTCACCTTAACGCACCCATTTTACAGATGCCATCACATGTGCCCTAACCTCGAAGGACGGAAGATATTGGGCAGAGTGAAGGGAGGCACGTCCAGTCTTTCTATTTATTTAGTGTATAAACTTGGGCACACTATTCAGCTTCTTTAAGCCTCCCTTTTCTCACGTGTCAAGGAGGATAATTCAGTCCCATGTTTGGTCGGCAGAATAATGGACCCCAAGACTTGCACTCCTAACCCCCAGAAACTCTGAATACAGGGTAAATTTAGGCTGCAGTTGGCATAAAGGGTGTTAATGAGCTGACCTGGGCTGTGGACCCCCTGTGATCACAGGGGTCCTTGATGTGGGCGATGGAAGCAGAGGTGGCAGTGTCACAATGGGGTGACGTGACAGTGACTGGACCTGCTGCTGCTGGCTTCAGGGACTGAGGAAGGAGTCACAAATCAAGGAATGTGGATAAAGAGGCTGAAAAAGGCTAGGAAATAGATTGTTTCCTAGACCCCCTAAAGGAGAGCTGCCCTGCTGACACTAATTTTGACCCTGTGACCCTTTGCAGACTTCTGATCCCCAGAATTATAAGATCATAAATTCGTGTTATTTTAAGCCCCCAAACGTGTGGTATTCTGTCATACCAGCAATGGAAAATGAACGCACTCTTTTTACTGGCTTGTTTTGGAAATTGGCTGAAGTAATGTAAAGCCCGTTGTTTCAGACACTGATACTGGAGTTAGATAGATGTATTCTGAGCATATGTCTATTTCAAATGAGCATCTACTTCCTTGATTGAGTTACTTCTCTTATTTCCTCACCTACGCCTAAGGAGATAACATAAAATTTTTTGTGAATTTCTTCTTCGTACTTCCTTATATTTGATGCTTTCTCTAGTTAGCCAGAGTTATATACATTCCCTCTAGAATTAAAAATGCATTTCAAAATAAAAGGATCTTAACAATAAAAGGAGAAGGATCGAAGGAAGCTGGGCAGATAATTGATGCCCCATCCAGACAACCCTAGCTTTGCTCCTGAGGAGACTGGGGGAGACGCACAGGTGCAGGCTGTGTGGAGGGAGAGGGAAGGGCTGGGCGGACGAGGGGCGGGGGATGTGGCCAAGAGGCTCCGTCTCCAGGGAACCGCGGGGATGCTCAGTGCCTGCCATTCCACAGAGCCAGGCCAGCATGCAGGGAAACTGAGGGAGGGGTTTGGGATTCTGTGCGATAAAAGGAAAAACCCCTCGTGATGGTCCAGCAGAATGATGCTTTCCTTGACTTTGCAGAGATTCCTATGAAATAAACTGTGTGGACAATTCCTTTCCCCAACCCCCAGTTTCATTGGCTCAATCTCAGAACCTGTACCTCCAGGGAGAGGGGGGAGTCCCTGACGCCTGCGACAATGTGTGCTGATGCTGAAAGGAAAATCCCGGCTCTTGTCTGGAGATTAAACAGCAATGAAACAGCACCGGCCTGCACCCCACGTCCCCCTCACCGTGGAAGCGGGGATTTCATGATCCAAATACCACAGGATTGTTTGAGGATTAAATGAGATAATGCGTATAGACGTACTGTCCAAGCTTCTGGCAACAAGGACAGCACAGTAACCTTCAGTGAAACCTATGGATCCTTAGCACTCAAAAAAGTTTCTTCTTCTTCTTTTCTTTTTTGTTTTTTGCTAATAAAATCATGAAATATAAAAGACAACAGATTCAAAAGGGTGTAGGGAAAAGGTCTCTCTCACTCCCCTGGTCCCAGCTTGCAATTCCCCGTCCAAGAGGCATCCATTTTCCTAAATTCTTGTATCTCTTCAAAGTCTTCTATATACTTATAAATCTTTATTATTGTTTTCTCCTCACATTATACTGTTTTTTCCCTGGCTCTTTTTAGGTAATGTATGTTAGGGTTTTCCATACACCTACCTATAATCCTAGTTTATCATTATGAAAGCGATTCGTAAACTGCACTGTTTCCATAGTTTTAGTTTTCATTGAGCTAATAGTATTTATCTGGGAACTAATTTGGTCCTCACATGATTGATTTTTATTTCCATTAACGTTGATTGTGATTCCAAATTCCCACGTTAAGATTTCTTCCACTTTTGGTCTGATAGTTTGTACATTTTAGCAGGAAACAGCTCATGCGGTTTTGCCCAGTGCTCTCTATGCTGGCTGCTTTTAGACTCAGAAATAGCCTCTTGGCTGTAGGATTGGAAGCAAGCGAAGGGAGCAAAGCCTGTTAGATGCGTGCCCTTGTAGAATTGCCACACTTCAGATTATTTACACGGACCACGTTCATTCAAGTAGACTCTTTAATTGCCAGGCAGTGAATATAGACTAGAGAACCCATTTTAATTTATGACCAGAGATGGATGTTAACTCCGGGTTTGGGTTTATAAATGCACAGTTTTGCACAGCCGGCAGGAAGAGCAGACAAGGAGGAGGTTTCACAGCTGCCACCAGCCTGGGCCCTCAAGCCCGATCACAGAGGCTGGGTGGACATGTCTATGCGTGCACGCCCAGGTCACACTTGGCTCCCTGCACTGAGGCCCCTCTCTTGGGCTGCCGGCCAAATGTGCCACCATTTATCTACATGAGCAGGTGCTGCCCTAAAATGAGCCGCATAAAAAGCAAATGCTATGGCAGAGCTCGATAATTTCTCACTAGATGTTTGTGTAGAGGGTATGTTGGCAGACAGCCAGGGTTTTTCTGCAGTCCAAAGAAGGTGAAGAGAGAAAATACAGAGATCACAGTTTTCCAGTGCAGAATAGTTTAAATGTCTAAAAGCTTTGAATCGAAATAACGTCTTCTTTCAAACACAACTCAGAAGTCTGTCTGCAGTGTGAACCTTAGAAAGGAGAAAGCACTTTATACTTTCCGTTAGAAGTCCCTTGTGCATTTCTGAGGACCGAGTGACTGGGCAGAACAGAGGGACCATTCGCCATAAACTCTCATTCTCCAGGATGTGTCCTGTTCAGCTCCTTATGGCACCTCACAAGGCCAGATCTCATCTAACTCTAAGAAAAGAGGACAATGCCATATTTTAGGGGCAAGAGAACACTTCAAAAATCAGTATAACTTTCTTATATCATCACTTCCCGACTGTCAATCATTGCAGAATTGAAATATCACGATCTCTTAGGAAGGGAAAAATAAAACAAAAGGAACCATCAAATTCTTTGGAATTAAATCCCCAAATTTAAATATTTTACTATTTAACAAATGTATAGCTTTTAGACGAAATGAAAACAAACATTAAAGTGACATGGAAAAAATCAGAAAATTATTACTTCATCTCTGCCTATGTTCCTCACATAAATACAATGTTATTGTCTAAGACAACCGTATGCCACAAAATGCAGCTTTATTATGGTTCCTACACATAAGTTTTTAGGCTTTTAAAGACGGGTTATCTCCCTTTTAGCATCACCACACGATGGTGAGGCTATCTTTGGCATTTTCACATAAATTTAATAACTAGAGTGATCCCCCACCCCAGAATTGTCCAGCGAAAATTAGGGTGGCAAGTTAAATACTCCAAAATTTTTTTGTCTCTGGGTATTGTTACGTATCTTTTACAATACAGCCTTTCTCCTGAAGAACTGCTGGAGAAATCTCTCAGAACTGACACCTATCCCTACTTAAAAGAAACAAAAGAAAAGCTTGAGGTTGTCATACGTCCCCCCCACAGTTATGTGGTAATGTACACTGGGGGAATCTTCGATGAAAAAAACCATTTTTTGCACTTTGGCCAATATGTTATGGTTTAGGACGAGGGTAAATTAAAGGACCCCCACTTGCATGTAGTCACGAAAATGCAACTGTTTTTTAAGTTGTCTACTCATTGCAGTACTTAGGTCTTATGAAGTCACATCCACTGCCTTGCCAAGTCAACCTAACCTAGAAAGACAAAATATTTGCTACTTCATATTATTCCACTCATACAATATGATTATGACAGAGATATGTTGAAAAAGATGAGATGTGGCTTAATATCTGCTTTCTGGAGGGTGAAAATAGATGTCTCTTTAAATATTTACTCCAGATAGCAGTCTGTTCTCATTCTGTCTTTGAATATTTCCTGAAATTGAATATCCCCTTTGATTTGGGCGAGAGCTGCCATGTCTGCTGCTTGTGTTCACATCTCTGAGCAAGAAGCTCCACTGGGGTTCTCATTACACTTGATTGAGAAAGGTCATCACAAAGGGTGGAAAAGAGATGTATTGAGAGAGCACCCTCACACCATCGTCCCTTTTTGTGTGGATTAAAATAGCAATGAGATTGCTTTACATCAGAGATCTATGTCTGGTCCATTACAGTTTTTATGTGATCACAGTGCAGAAGCTTTATGGTTTTTATTTCTAACTACATTTGCTTCTTTTACAACTCTGCAATATTTCTATGGGCACATGAAAATGATTAAGATTCTGATTATTAATAGGAACAAAACAAAAGAGAACATCTTCAAAATTAAAATTCAGAGAGAAATTGAATCCCATCACAGAGCATTCATTTATATTCAGAGTATGCTAATAATCTTCAGTCTTTGTGCATGGCATCTAAGAATCCAATCAGTGAATCACCTTAACAACAGAACCCAAAAATGAAAAGGCAAAATAGACTTTTCCAAGATAGCTACTTGCTGCCATTGATCAAAGCTCGACGTAGGTTCATATACTATTGACAAGCTGCAGATGGGATTCTGCAGATTTATCAATGTTAATGTGTCATCAGCTAGGGTTTCGGTAATGTTTTCTGTGAGCTCTTGGTTTTACCGTGAGCAAACACAATGACGGTGGCTGTTGCTTTCTCTGTTGTGATAATCGTGTTCCAAAGAATGAGCAGCTTTAAGCAAGGAGATGACTCACGTCTCTGTTTGCTGGACAAATGCAACTCATTTGCCAGCATGGAGTGCATTGGTGCTTCCTACTTGCTGCTTATTTAAAGCTAGCTTCATTACCAGCCATATTCAATACCATTTGTTTCAGGCTTGGGGTATTGAGACATCATTTCAGATATAAAGGTATCAAAAACATCTTGATGTCAGGAAATATTACTTTTAATAGTTGTTTTTACAATGGATATAGAAAATTATATGGGAAAACCAAACCAAACCAAACAGGGATTTATAGTCCTTTTTTTTATTTTTCACCCCGTGTGCTGGTGTAACGCTGTTATGCACCCCGGAAAAGGCCATGCTCTTTTAATCCATTATCCTAAGTGTAGACCTACTGTGGGTGGGACCTTTGGGTTCAGCTATTTCAATTGAGATGTGACCCGGCCCACTCAAGATGGATCTTCATCCTTTTACTGGGGTTCTTTGTGAAAGGAGAAAAGACCGAAAAAGCCCAGAGAGTTTAGAGAAAAAGCCCCTGGGGGCTGAGAGAGGAAGCCACTGAAACCAGAAGTTGAAAGCAACGAAACCCAGAAAAGAAGGACCAGCAGATGGACACCCATGGGACACAGGTGTGCCTCTGCCAGCAACCCTTCTTCAGAGAAGGTACCCTCCTGTTGCTGCGTTACTTTGGACATTTTCATGGCCTTAGATTTGTAACCTATAAGTGACAAATCTCCGTTGTTAAAAGCCAACCCATTTCTGGTGCATTGCATTCCATCAGCTTTAGCAAACCAAAACACCCCTTCCGTGCATAGGGGGTAAGTGTGAGCGAGCGAGTGAGGCCCGGGGCCCAGGCAGAGTTGCAGGAATACTTTGGGTGGTTGAGGCTAGGGTGAGAAGCTCTTTCATCTGCTGCAAGGTGCTCTTCATGACACAGAGAATCATGCCCTCCCGGGGTCCCGCCCTAGAAAGTGTCTGTGTAGAGACTTGAATACCTTCCATGGGGTGATTCCTGGTAATTACCAAATCAGGCACGTGTGGTAAGCCTCACGCTAGATGCTGGAGGTGAAATTACCTTCTTTCGAAGTTCTCTTGCTGCTAGTGAGAACTGCTAGGGTGCTGGCGTAGGGCAGAGAAAAAAGCTATAATCTTCAAACAATGAGAGATGTGTGGTGCTATTAATCAGTGATGGTCCAGGGAAGGGGATGTAGCTGGAACCTGTCTGGTTAATAGCTCCCAAAGAGGGCATGTGACTCTTTATAAATTTTAGGGCGAGCGGTATGGTAGCTATATAATTGTGTCATAACCACAGGCAACAGTGATCAAAATAGCGATCTAAGAAGAAAACATGTATTTTCATACTTTTACTTTTAACTCTATATCTCCTAAGTGGAAAAGAGTTAGACTGATGCAGTTATTTGAGCCACTATCCAATCATCCTAAATGCTCTATACAGATTAATCCCTGTTGAGCACAATTCTGTTTATGGCAATTTCAGGCAAAAACAGCTCCCAATGTCTGCACAATTAAGCCCAAACTCCTTGGTCTGACCCTCACCTTCTGAGTTTCTTGTTCAAAATTAACTTTCTAGTCCTTTCTCACTGTTTACCATATTACAGTTTCAACTTTGACATATCCTATGCTCTCACAAAGCTGATGGTTTCCTGCATTCACACATGTTCACCCCACTATTTGTTATTCTCATTCCTTCTCTTAGAATGCCCTTTCCTGATGTTACGTCTACCAGAATGAAGCTCCCTTTCTTTATAAATATGGCCCATGGAGTCCTGATATATGTTTAAAATTTTAGGAGAAACCTAAGATTACTCGACAGGCAGAATTTTAAGAGGCAGGTAACAGGGTATCCTAAACCTCTCTCAGTGGTGCAAACACGTTCCTCGTTATGTTGAATTTTCCAAATTCAGTCTCATTCCAAGGAAAAACTAAACCCCATAGATTGTGCGATGGAGATGGGGGTAGTTGAGGGAGGCAGGGGACATTATTGGAATAGATAGGATTAATCAGATCAATCTTTGCAATAGACCTGGGATGTCCAATCCAGCAGCCCCAGCATACACGCCCATTTAAATTTAAAATAATCAATTAAAATTAAACAAGAATAAAAGTTCAGTTCCTTGGTCACACTAGCCACATTCCAAGTGTACAATAGCAATACGTGGTTCATGGCTATTTGACAGTGCACATATAAAATATTTCCATTTATGATAGAAAGTTCTATTGGACGGTGCTGCTCGAGAGAAACCCTGCCATTTGCCACTTCGGGCCTGTAGGAAAGATTTCTGAGATACTCTTTTGCAGAAGCCCTGTTTCCTTCAGTTTTTCAAGTAGACTCTAAGCAGAATCTTCAGATGTGGGAAATATAGTAAACTACTTACGAGCTTATTAATAGAGAGGTGAAATAAGTATGCTTCCCTTTTTCATAGGGACAGTAACCGGTTCTGTAAAATATCCCTTCATGTTAACAAGGGTATTCTAAATCTAGAAGTGGGAAATAAAATAAATCAAGAAAAATAATTGTCTTAGTTTCCTAGGGCTCTGATACTATTGGGTGGCATAAAACAACAGACATGTATTGCCTCACAGTTCTGGAAGCTGGAAATCTGAAACCAAGGTGTCAGCAGGGCCGTGTTCCATCTGAAGCCTTGTAGGGAAGGATCTGTCTGTGATGGGTAATTTTATGTGTCAGCTTGGCTAGTTTACGGTATCCAGGTGTTTGGTGAAGCACTGGTCTAGTGCTGCTATGGAAGTATTTCATAGATGCAATTAATACCTACGACCAGTTGGCCTGAAGTAATGATGGGGGTGTGCCTCATCCAATTAGTTTGAGGTCCTAAGAGCAAGAACTGAGGGTTCCAGGGATCAGAAAGTGTTCTGCCTGGAGGCCACATCCTCTACTGCTTCTGAGTTTCCAGCCTAAGGAATTTGGACACAAGACTCCAACATCATTATTATTAGGATTTACAGTGTCTGGCCTGCCTTATGGTTTTCAGACTTGACAGATCCCCAATTACATGAGCCAATTCCTTATATCTATTGGTTCTGTTTCTCTGGAGAACCTCTTCTGGTTTTTGTTTCCTGATGTTGCTGGCAGTCCCTGGAGTTGCTTGGCTTGGAGCATCTCAATCTCTGCCTCAGTCACCACATGGCATCTGTCTGTATCCAATTTTCTCCTTTTTCTAAGGAAACCAGTCATATTGGATTAGGATCCCCCTAATTACTTTAGCCTTTCTTAACTAACAACATTGTCAAAGATACTATTTCTAAATAAAGTCACATTCACAGGACCAGCGGTTAAGACTTCTTTTGGGGGGACACAAGCCAAACCATAACAACAATATACCATTGATTATGGGAAGGATATGCTGATGTATGTGTGTGTGTGTGTGTGGCTTTATTTCTTATTGTTTTGTTCTTTGGTTGTTTTTGTTAAAAGGGGTTTCCTCCAAACTTTCAGTCTCTTGCTCAACCTTTTCACTCATTTCTCCCAGATGAGGTGGAATGAGTTGTGTGAGTGTGAATTTGTTCGTTTGTGATAAGGAACTGGATATTTGGAGCTCAGGACTTCTATCTTTCTTCCTTTTAGGGAGTCTGATGTGTTGCAAGAAGTGACTTTTCTAGAGTGAGATGAGATTATGGTATAGACATGGAGAGTATTTAGTTTCTTGACTGCCAAACACTAATACCACACAATGGGTTGGCTTAAACTATAGGAATTTATTGGATTGCATTTTTAAGGCTAGGAGAAATTAAAAATCAGATTATCATGCAGGTGATGCTTTCTCCAGAAGACGGTGGCATCCGGGCTGGCTGCTGGTGACCCTTGGTTTGGCTTTTTTTGGCACATGGCAGTGCACATGGTGGCCTCTCCTGGCTTCTGAATTTCAGTGACGTCCAGCTCCTAGATGCCCCTCTGGCTTTTTCTCTAACTTTCAGTCTGTTCGTAAAGGGCTCCAGTATTCTGGTTTAAAGCCAACCTGATGCATTTATGCCACACCTTAACTGAAATCACATCTCGAAGAGACCTCATTTATAATGGGCTTACATCCACAGGAATGGGGTAAGGTTAAGAACATGCTTTTCTGAGATATCTAATCCACCACAATGTTATTACTATATTGAAATCCTTAAGATTTTTGTATTATTTCCCGAAGGTAAAAGGAAATCATTAAATTGCTTTTAAGAAAGGAGTGATATTGTTATTTATCTTTGTAAACTCACCAGGACCTATAACAGTATCTTGCCCAAGGCAGGCACACAGTAAATACTTATTGAGCAACACATAAGTAATGAAAAAGAGGAGACAGACTGGAAATATGGGGGACTGAAGAACAAGTTAAATGGTACCACAAAGAGTCAAGCAGGTAAATTCAAAATGGGGACATTCTATACCATGATTGATTTTTGCAAAAAAGTTAATACCATGAGAGAAAAAAAGGAGGGTGAATGCTTTTGGTTAAAAGATACTTAAAGTAGTCAAATGTTAGAAAACTATTTTAATTTTAGAGACATCTTTTCCTATTGAGACAAAGTGAGGAATATCCACAAGTTAAATCATACCAGACTACTTGGTATGCTTGGCTATGGCTGGGCCTGCTAGAGGGCTGCATATGCAGAAAGAAAGCAGAAAAATGTGAAATTGGGACATAGCAAGAAATTGCCACATATGTACTAGGTAGACACATGAGTTGTAGCATGTCTCCAGTCTTAAAGATATTATATTAAAAGTTCTAAGCATATGCCTTTGGGCTCCTCTGACAACTGAACTTCTGGTGGATATTGGCTTGAAGCTTGAAAATGATGCATTGGAAAGCATGATGACTTCCTTAGATACTTTGCATTGCTTGTTTGCTGGTTTATCAGTAAACCAAAACAAAAGCAATCTTGAACTGAGGTCTAAGTTGTCGTTCTCTTTCACCCTTAAATCCAGATCACAAAAGTTCAGAGATGACTACTTGGTGGTCTGATCAGATGGGAATTTAGAAAATGGGACTTGAAGCATTTCATTTCATCAGAGCTCTAGGCTGCTAGTTCCTTGTTTGGGTCCCCTTTTCTTCTCCACAAGTGAGGCCAATATTGATCCAATTTAAAATAGAAATGTTTATTCTGAGTGCAAGTAGTACGGCCTGACTCTTCCAGTATTACGGAGGAAATGTAGTATTTGGAGGCACCGTGGCATCTTGAAAATTCTGAAAGGCAATGATCATCCTAGCTACACAAAGGGGAAGAACCAGGACTGTTCTGGAGTTCAGGGGAAAAGGCTTTCTAATAATTCTGGAGTTCAGAGGAATAGGCTTTCTATTAGTCTGGCCTCTCACTTGCTGCCATTATTTTCCTCAGCCTCAAAATGTCCTAGTTTTCCATGTCATGGCATTGCATGAAATGTAAAATTTTTATATTTTTACATTGAGATAGTAGGCATGGCTAGATTGAGAAAACTAAAAGAAAGAAGCATGAAGCAAAATGATAAAAGTTAAAGGGAAATGCCAAACACTGTTGACAAAACTAAATACTAGATAGAAAATTCATATTTATTCTCTCAACTGATCATTCTTGATTTAGGCTGTATTTTAAAAACTAGGATTCAAAAACTCAATTCCCAACATCACCATTAAATAGTAAAGTGGCCTTAGGTAAGTTACTTAACTACATTGGTCTCATTTGTATAAACTATAAAATGGGGAGAATAATGTAGTACCTATCTCTGAGGGTTGTTATATGGGTTGAATGAGTTAATATTAGTGAAGTGTTTAGAATAGAATCTAGCACTTGGTAAACACCAGCTAAGTGTTTGATAAGAACATAAAGTAAAAGCTGTGTGTCCTAGCTTGGACTTAACTTTCCTGGACTTGCTTTCTCATTTGCAAAAAAGACTTGCCTTATATCTATTTTAAGAATAAAATGAAATAATGGATGTGAAGTGGTGGTGATTTGAAAGGCATAAGTATTACAGAAATATAAACTAATTATTTTTAATCCGTAACTCACTGGCCGTCTTAGCACTGCTTCACAGAGCCGTAAGGCACCATCAAATAATTAAATCTTGCTATTACTCTCCAGGAGTAAACATTGTGAAGATTTCCAAGTAAGGTGAAGCACATTTCAAATGGAACACCACTGTTTTAGAATCTGTCCCATATTTGATGCCCCATCTCTTTTTCTTTGGGGGTGGAGAGCAGAGCATATATCCCTCACCCAAAGCCTATTGCTCTTCCATCAAGCCATTCCTGAAAGACCTACCGTTAGAACTCAGTGTCAGCTGCTCTGGAGGTTGTTTACTGATTTCATTAAGTCCCAGGGCTGCCCAAAGTGAATTCCAAAGGTATACCTAGGCAACACTTTACGTCAGGTCATCCCAAACGAAATAGCCACAATTTGGTTAAAATCCATCCAGTTTTCACATGACATATGATATGAAAAGTCTATATACATGATCATCTTTATCATGTAAAATTTTTGAGGCTTCCTTAAAAATAACCACATTTGGATACTTTGAAATCACTAAGTATCATTGCGTAGGAGGACCGTTGATCAAGAGATTGGGAGGGTGGTCCAAATCCCAGCCTCGCATCTGCTGTCCTTCAGCACTGGTAGACCTCAGTTTCCCCTCTCTCAAAAGAGGAATTGACTCAAATATCTGTAGGGCTTTCCTCGTTACAAATTATGGTAAGGATTCTGTCAAATGGAAGTCATACTTACAACAGATTCTTTAAGCTTTACAATAAAGAAAGCAAAAAAACTTGTATGTCCTAAGTATGAGATGGATCTTCCTTCAAGGTCTTTTTTAATTTTGATTTCTGAAGGCATGAAAAATATGAAATATTCCATAGTAATCTATATTTTGTACTTTCAGACTCTTGAGGAGGTTTGTTACAATCATCATAGAAATGTTAAGAACTTTTATTAGGTCTGTGTAGCCAAATTCAGAAAACAACAGGGAAAAATGGAAATTTACTTTACAACTAGCTTAAAGCAAGAAATAGGTATGGCACTATTTGAATAAATAAACACATTAAGAACTTACATACCCGCATGCATTGGTGGTGGGATGGTTCATGTGTCCACTTGGTTTGGTTATGGTTTGGTCGAGCAAGCACCGTCCTGATTGTTACTATGAGGGTGTTTCAGGCATGTAAATCATTAGTCAGTTGATTGCTTCTACAATCACAAAGGAACTTCTCTTCAGCAATGAGAGAAGTCTCACCCAATCAGTTGAAACCCTTAAAGGAAGAATTGATGATTTCAGCAGTCAGAAGGGAGAATTTCAATCTCTATTCTAGACAATCAGTTTCTCCTGGGGAATTCATCAGCACTTTAATCAGTGTTCTTTACTTGCGTTCTGCTCTGCACAATTAAGACTTGCCAAAACCCATAGTCATGAGCCAATTCTTATAATAAGTCTCTTAATATTTACATCTATGCATGTTATGGTCAGGTTCCTGTGTCAATTTGACCAGGTGGTGGTGCCTGATTGTCTGAACGGGCAAGTGCTGGCCTGTCTGTTGCTAGGAGGACATTTCATGGGCTTAAATGATGAGTATGTTAGCTGTATCCACAGCTGATTGCATTTCTAATCAGCTAAGGGGAGTGTCTTCTGTGATGAATGACACTTAATCTAATCACCTGAAGGTTTTTAAGGAAGATTCAGAAGAGACAGTCACTCTTCCTGCTTCAGCCAGTATAGCCTCTCCTGAGAGTTCTTTAAGGACCTGCTTCAAAGCTGCCAGCTTGTGGCCTGCCCTACAGACCTTGGGCTCTTATATCTCCATGGTTGTCCAGCCAGCCTCTCCTGAGAGTTCTTTGAGGACATTCATTGGAACTGCCAGTTCATGGCCTGCCCTACAGACCTTGGACTCTACATCCCCATGGTTATGTGAGACACTTTCATAAATTTTATATTTATGGATATTTCCTGCTATTTCTGTTTCTCTAGAGAACCCTAGCTAATACAATATGTATATATATCTCCATCTCTTTCTATCTATCTATCTATCTATCTATCTATCTATCTATCTATCTATCTATCATCTATCTATCTATCTATCTATCTATCTATCTATCTATCTATCTATCTATCTATCTAATCTTTTTGGTTCTGTTTCTCTGGAGCACTGTGTCTAATGCAGGTAGTATGTGATTGAAGCCATAAAGGAGGAACTGGCAGCAATACATTTCTAAAACGTCTTTTCACTTCACAGAGAATGAGGGGTGAAAGACTGATTCAGGAGATAAATGAGGCAAAAGGACTTCATTTTTATTTGGAGGAGGCCATTCCTGAAGTCTGGGGCCTACAAGAAGCAATTGGGTGGATGTAAACATATCAATAGGATTCCTTTCTCCTCTTCCCAGTAACCCTGTAGGCTTGCGGTCACTACAAGTCCCATTTGGTCTTTGATTTTTGGATTTGCCTCCTCTGGTCAGATTCTCCAATATTGCAAGTGGTAGTTGGACAATAGATGAATTTTCACTAGAAGAGGTATGTTGTTCTTAAGGCACATCATTATTTTCCTTTTAAATCCATCCTAGGGTAAAATATATGGTGAAAGAATGTTAGTATCTAGATTTTTCACATTTCATACATATTAAGTAGCAGGTGAAAGAAAATATTGCTTAAGTTCTGTGTTATTAAAGCTGACATTTTTGCTTCTTATAAAGGAAATCATGCATAACTTATACTCCGCATAAGCATACTTAAGCTTTACTTAGATCTTAGGTAAGAATTATATTAGTTTTGGCCAAAAGCCTAAGAAAATTTCAGAACAAAGAGATCTATTTTGATTTTTAGGGCAAATTTATAAAATTCAAGGTGGACTAGAGTACTAATGAGTTTATAAATATGAGAATATGTATAATGTTTCAAGGGAAATTTCATCAAATAAATGTATTGTTATTATGAAAAATAGCTAGTTTGGAAGCAGCCTAGGGGAGGCATAATTATGGATATGTAGCTTTTAAAGAGTTTCTAACTGTTCTAGAATTGTTATTGATTATGCTAGCTAAAATCAACCCCCCAGGAAACATCAAATGATTTTAATTAGACAGCAAAAATGAAAGTATGATGTTGGTTCTGTAACTGCAGTTTTATAGCGTCTAATTTTGGCCTGAAACAAATCACTGAAATGGTTGAACTAAGCTTGGAAAGGTAAAACTTGAGAAGTTAGTTCTCTACTAAGATAATTTTTAGTTACCCAATATCACTGAGAGAAGCTTCTTTTCTTCTGTTTTAGCAAGAATTCTTAACTTAAGACACGCTCATGAAGTTTAATATAATACTTCCTTTTATTTGGAATGGAATCAATTCAAATAAATTTATGAATACTAAAAGCCCAAATTCGTAATTTGCAATTGCAAATGACAAAATTTTGAAATGATTTTCAGAGTTTAAGTGCATGTGTATGTTTTTTTAATTGTTAAGAACATTATGGTCATATGAAATAGATTCTAGTTGAGTGAGATTCTGTTTCCTCTACAAGAGAGCAGGAACAAAATTTCATGAGAAAATTTTTACAAGGTTACAGTGCATTTATTTATTCAGTCATTCATTTGTTCACATGTTCATTTAAAACATCAAACATTGCTATATGGGTAACATTCCACAGAGAGTTTTAGATTGTTAGAAAAGTTTCAGGGCAAGACCCCAATCAAGTGGCTGTTTTTTGGCTAAATATGGTAAACTAAAATTCTATTTGTATATTCCCAACCTACTGAGAGTCTTAAATTATGGAATTCTTACAATGTTTTCAGAATCCTAATGAGGCAGTAATAACATTTTTTCATATTGAAAAAACCATGCCAGCCCTGGTGACTTCATCAAATCCCATGGTTTGTAGGTATTCCTTAATTATAAAATTCCTTGACCAAACTGACCTTAAAAGGTATTATTTTTTTGCTGTTATTGTTTAATGTGGTTTAATTAATTATTTTGGCTGAGCTTTAAAATGTTTTGAAGATAATACAATATTTAGAAATCAGTTTTAATTAAAAAATAGAAATTAAAAAGGTAAGCACATTTCCCTTGACTACTGACCATTTTGCAATATAAAATGTCAGTTCAACCTTGCGTCTTCCAACTATGAGAATTTACATAGAGTAGGATTAGTGAGAATGGAAATTCCCACTCATTTCTTTTATCCAATCTATAGAACGTAATTTTCCAGGTCAATTATTCCTATTTCTTGAGGGGCATTTAAAAATAGAACAGGCAATGATAACTAAATTCATGTGGCTGATTGTGCAACTCATTTTAAAGAAAGAGACTGAGAAAGTTGTTAAATATGCTTCAAACATCTTTATCATGAGCATAAGCAAAATATTTTGGTAACTTCGTTTGAATATAGTTTATGAAAGCAAGCCTATATTCAAAAGTTTTGAAATAATGTGGTTTTGAATGGTTTTGTGAAGTTGCCTTTTTTAAAGGTCAATATTTAGGGGTTGCAAGGGGGGGTCAGTGGTAGAATTCTCACCTGCCATGTGGGGGACCCGGTTCGATTCCTGGCCCGTGCACTTCCCAGAAAACAAACAAAAAAGCAAAACAAACAAACAAAAGTTCAACAAGTGGTGCTGTAATAATGGGATACTTGCATGGTAAAATAATGAAATGTAACCCTGCCATACAGCATACAGAAAAAAAGTATAAAGGTCAATATTTGACAAAATGTTTCTTGATTCTCTGCTATTATCTGGGAAACACATATTCCAGCTACGAGGGAGGAAGGGTCTCCCCAGCGTCCATCACTGCAGCATCTCGCTGAACTGTGCACGCCCTCCTTTCCATTTCCGTCTGTGTGGTCCATGTTGGTTCTGGCACTTCTTGGTGAGCCATTTGAAGAAATATCATACTTACGGCACCTGACCTGCTCCCCATGGGGCTGTGTCCAGGCTCCTGAGAACCCTAGAAACCATCTGGATGTACAGACAAGATATTTCTAGATGGCCAAAACAGAAGCTATGCAGTTGCTGTGATCCGCTTTCCTTGGTTTGCACCCTGAGCAAATGTATTTTATGATTGAGAGAAGAGGCACAGAGTGTGTTAGAGCTACAAATAATCAGCACACAGAATCTACGCAATGTTTGGACAGAAGATGTGACCTTGGGTTATGGGCTAATGTGTAGTTTTATCAGATTCTGGCCATTCATCCTGAACTTAGTAAGAAGAAAGTGGGAGACACCCCATCTCATTTTCTCGTGATAGCACAGTAGAAGGAGAGGGAGTTTTGCCAGCTGATAACAGGGATGTGGGTTTCATCAAGCCAGGAGGGTCATTCAGAACCAAATCTGAGTCCAAATTCATTTCAGGAAATCATGAGTGAGGTCGCACACAACATAGGACGGATGTGCTGATGGGGAACAGATGTTTTGGAGTGACTATTGTCTGTCTCTCCCTCATTCTTTACATTGGCATACCTTTTACTGATAGGTATAAGTGCTCAGCTCCCGTTAGCAGATTCAATCCAGCCTTATCTCTGTGGTCAGTCCTGACCACGGGAGGAAAAACGAAAACTAAGGCTTAGAATCAAATCATTCAAGCTCCAAGTAAACCCTTCATGATATTTCATGTTCTATACCGGACTTGTTATTTGTTTACAAATCCAACTCCATTTTGTCTCTAGCTTATGAATAACTCTGTTTCTCTCTAAGAAATCTTGCCTTGGTTTTATGCTCAACCTCTTGCTCTCTTTAGGACCAGACCGTTGCCTGGTCTAGTCTGCCCAGTTTATGTCCTGTTATGCTGAGAAGCCTCCATCTAAATCCCCATGCAGGCTTTGTGCTGGCTTAGATTTTAAAATATCTTCTTGCTGTATTTCCCATATTAGGATTGCCAATGTCAATGCATTACCTTCATTCATGTTTGGGCGCTGTGACTCTCCCAGCATCTGTATCAACTTCAGTGACTATGTTTAGTTCCACTTGGTGGCTTTTCCAGCTGGCTGATTCCGTTATGGTGAACCAGACATTCCATTCATGTAGGAGATGACATTATGCTGCAGTGCAACAAATCGTTTATTTCCACTTGAGGATGTCTCCCTTGAGAAAAGTACACAAGACCAATATCTGGCTGGCATAATGAATAATGTAATTTATTACATTATTATTCATATATTTTGCCCTCATTTGTTTAACAAATATTTATTGGGAACAGATTATATGAGGGTGATGGGTATAAAGAGGTGAATTTGGACACATTCTCTCTCTTTAAGAAGTTCATATTGCGTGAAACAGGTTTAGAAATAAACAATTTATTGCAGCGTGACAAGCATTTATAAAAGTGGTAAGAAAATCCTAGCTGGTTAAAAAGAGGGGTGCAAGTTTCCACTGTAGAGGGTGGCACTGACAAATATTATTTGAACATTTTTGCTTATACTGCATTATTATTTGGGAATGACAAATGAATTAAATAATCCCTCCCTGATAGTGCACATTTCTTTATATACCCAAAGCCCACTATCTTGCCAAAATTTTTAAGGCATTTTCTATTTTCTAAAATTACATGCTAAACTCTCTTTACACTTATGATATTCTGCTAATCTTTTCAGTTTTAATTATACCTTCATCAAATATGGTTTACATGCCTTCTGCTTTTTTTGAGTCTATAGTCAACTCTAGTTTCATTGGCTTTGTTTTAATCAGTGAAGGAAATATTTATGGAAAATGACATAATAAACTTTTGCGTATTTTAGTCATTCTGCTCAATTTTAAGCAATAGTTCCATGACGCATTGCAAGAGATTTATCAGCATAGCATTTTCTGAATCTAATTGATACAGCAGTTTTCTCCTAACCTTTTCAAAATTGCCTTATTTCTTCAGAATATAGACCTTGCACTTCAGAATATAGACCACTGTGCAAAGGCATCTTGGGAGCCCACCAAAAGCCCCATTCTAAGCTAGGAGCCTGTGACCTGAGGTAATTAGATACCCATCTGGGGATCTCTGTAAAGCGAGATGTGCTAATTGCATTGCCTTATCACAACAGAATGACTCAATTAACCTGAATCATCAGTATGCGCTGACTGCTAACGCACATTTCCTCTCAAAGACATCAACACCTCCACAGACCAGCACAGCTCTGTCTAGCAAGATTTGACAAACAATTGTACTGAAATGTGCTTTGCTTTTTAGTGGATTTTCAACCTCTGGTGACCACAAGCTTTGCAAAAACAAGTTCTCATCATGAGAAGAAAACAAAGCAAAACGACTCTCTCTTGAAACATTTAAACAATTTACATGCTTCCTTCTTGCTCAGCAATTTTACATCTAGTGATCCTAGTTCAGCAAGGCCTTTCTTCCTTCCTTTGGCATGCTTGCCTTCAAGCTCCTGTACAACTTTCCGGGTTATGGGAATCTAGGTAGAGTTTTCATTTATTTGTTTGTTTAGTAGAAATTATAAAAAATAGCAATATCCTGTGTTTGGGTAGTAAACTGACCATAATTCAGTGGCCCAAATATTGCCTCTTTGTTCTGAGGCACAAGCAGTACACAGCTCCATTCTGACCTGTTTCTTCTTGTAGACAAAACCGTCTGTGTAGATGTGACTCTGCAGAGCTGCGCCACCGGTATGAGCTGCAGTTGATTTGATGAAGTTAGGCTAGGAGAAATGTCAAGGGACCATAAAGACTGTTATCTTAACGGCTTTACCTACTGTTTGGAGAAGCTGGTGCTGGCTTGTGTTAGGAACGGTACGGCATTGTTGGGGTTGGCATTTTCTTCTTTGTCCAGGTGTGGAGGAAAATTCTTTAAGCATGAACAACACATTCCCTCTCTTCTTGGCCCTTCAAAAAGACCAATTATACAGTTTAAGCATGAGCATTACACTCTTTCCACCTCTTCTGACTAGATTGCCATGCTTTATTTTAATATGATTATGCCACTGTTTCAAAGCGAGTGGTTCCTCCATCTGTTTTCCGCGATGACTTTCCACATTCATCACACAGAGAGACTGGGACGAATGAAGCATCTCGGGAAGTGCTCCAGGTGCCTGAAGATGTCGAGGTATTTTCTCTCATCAGCCATAAATTCACATATGCTCACTTTTCAGGTGATGTGAATTCAATTCCTAGGAAGCCATTTGTTTTGGAATTTATTTGGTCAATTTCCCTTATCTGATTAAAAATAAAAGAACAGTTTCCATTTTTTTTTGTGGTTTCCTTGTTGCTTTTCCAGTATGATTTTGCTTTATGTGTTGTTCTGGGAAAGGTTGGTTGGGTCATTTCTGTCATGTCACCCACAGTTGCCCCACATTCTGAGTGGTCAATTGAATGATGTTGCCAAATGTAGGCATTTTCTTGGTTCTTGATCTGCATTCCTTGCTGTGAACCCATTGTAAATGGGATCTCTTGAAGACGTTATTTTAGTTAAGAGGTGACCCAACTCAATGAGGGTGGGTTTTATTCCAGCTTACTGGAGTCCTTTATAAGTAGGAGAAATTAATACATGCTAAAAGAAAGTGATGTGGAGGGGTCAGAAGCTGGAGGTCAAGGAAACCCAGAAAAGAAAGGAGAAGATTCCCCCATGTGAAGGGAAAGCCAAAGAGCCCAGGCTTGCTGGCAAGCCAGCACCAGGATGCAACTGAACCCTGACCAGCAGACAAAGCACAGACTTTTACAATATGTCTTGATTTACACCGCTTGGACTCTCAAACCATAAGTCAATTATTACTATTGTTCAACCCAAAACCAGTTTGAGGTAATTTTCAGAGCAGCCTGGCAAACTGAGTCACCCCATAACATGAGAACCTGAGAAATACATTACCTTATGAATGATGCTAGAATAAAAGAAGATCCATTTGAGTAGATAAGGGAAGTCTCTTACACATGGGCTTTGAAATTCATTATATATTTTTATCTTGATCTCATAAGTTGTTAAAAGTAAATAATTATAGAAGGCAAATCATTTTCCTCAGCATCATATGTAATAGCAAAGAATACACAATTTCATGCTGAGTTGTTTTTGTTTCTGTCCATAAGTTCTTAAAGCATAGTAAAATACTCTATTTTTCAGTATTCATTGAGAGACTATCTCCTTACCAATCAAAGAGCTTTAGTTTGGGGTATATTTAATAAGCAACTACATGAATCAAGATATTATTAGTTAATTTTGGAATAAAATGTAGTAATTATGGTGAATATTTCATATGTTTCCTAATACAACAGAGGTGTCATTTTGTGCAAAGAAATTCATGAAAAATATGCCTGTTTCTGTGTTACGGACTCTGGGGATGGCAAAGAGGTTCTCTTCTGAAGAGCTGGATGCTGCACTGGCTTCTCCCACGTGTTTCCCTGTTTTCAAAGGAGGCAGAGACACAGGCACCGAGAGGTAAAGATTACTGATGCTTGGGTCTGTGAAACTTAGAGGACCCTGTCCATACTTACAAATCCCACATGGATCTTTTCCAGTGATGGTTTAGAGACAATAACATGATTGTCTAGAATTTAGATTTCTTGGAAACTCCCGAGTAACATGAGATGAAGAGATTTAAGGTGATCAGACTGTTTAAAAATATAGGCGCAACGTGATCGAAGTAAAATATTTGGCCATTCAGCCTATTCATCAGCCCGGAGGCTGCATGTGTACACGTGTGCCATGCCGCACCTGCGGATCCTGGAGACTCCCCCAGTCACATACCTGTAGCAATAGCGCCGAGGTATGGTCCTCACGCACCGTGCATCCTTCATGAGCAGCTCCCTAATGGGTGTGCTCAACCAAACACCATATTCCGCATGTACCATGGGAGAAAAGCAGGTTGCAAAGAAGACAGAACTTTGGTAATGCATACTAAGGCCTTGAACAATGCAAATTACTAATTAAATAACTCATTATATTTATTAACAGTTTTTTGGGGGGCATTTTTGGTTATTTTTATTCCTACTTTGGCCTTTTTTCTTCAGTTTGCAAGTAAACATCCTTGTCTTAGGTCCACAATCCCCCCTTCTTCATTTATGTTAGTACAAAATATTAATCCTTCCATGGCCATCAATTACGTGCTCTGATGCTGGAACCATCTGCATTCAAATTACTCCTACTGATCCCACCTCTATAGCCTCTGTCATCTTTCCACTCCATTCCATTTCCTATGCTTGTCAAACTGTCATGCAGACTATGACATCAGCTTTCCATGCTTTTTTTTTTTACTCATTTCCACCTGACATCTTGATACCAGCACAATCTTTCAAAATAATATGTTTGATTAAGAGCCCCTCTCTCAAATAATTGCTTTCAGAATAAAATCAAAGTTCCCAAGTGTCAGATATAATAGCCTTCAGAAAAGGAGTGTAGTCTATTAATTAATTAATAATAATTAGAATTACTTACATTTTTCTTTCAAATTGAACTATGTGGTGCTTCTTGTGTATTATTTGCATTTTCCTACCTTGCTTTAAGCAGCATCTCTTGTGTGGAATGGCCTCCTTCACACCCTCACGTTCTCAGCTCATTCTGTTCTTCAAAGTTCAGCCCACGTGCATTCCTCCAGCCTCTTAACCATGACTCTCTCAGAGCATGTACAGCTTTTCCACTTGTGTTGTAATTATTCACATACGTCAATTATTCTTCCTCTTAAGCAGCTATCCCTTTAAAGACAGAACGTGCTCATGAATCATCTCTGTATATCCATAGCTTGGTGATTTGTACTCAATGAGCTTTACTAATTACTTGACGGATACGAATGGGTTGGTGATTCGGGTGACGCATGGGTGCTGCAGTGGTTTGCACACCTGCAATGGCTCTCAGATGTCAGAAGCAAAATATGAAGAAAGACTGGCCTCAAGTGTTTCAGGAAGGGTTACCTTAGGAAGGATCAGTAACACATTTACCAGATCTGTTCTCAAGGAAATCACAGTCTAGTTGTGTAGATATGTTAGAGTAACAAATACTGGTATGAAATGTAGTGGAATCCAGTAAGTGGTGGAGAACATAAGTGCTGTACAAGAGTGGAGACAGAGGGAAGTGCCGCAAACCTTGCTGAGGAGGGAGGGGTGGACAGTTGAGGCCTCAGAAAGGTGGGAGTTTAAGGATAGTGCACAATTGATAGAATTTGAGTAAAGAGAAGAGATGGGAGTTGCCTTTATTTCAATATTCCAATTATTTTATAATTTAAATTTCATTTTAGTAATAGCTAAAATGAAGGAAAATGAAAACAACAAAAATAAACATGAAAGAGCATGCTATATGGTGGGTGAGATGTTCTCTCTCTCAGGGTTGCAGATCCTGCTCCAGGAATAGGATTGCTTAGGGTCTGGGGTGGCTCAGGATTTGTGTGTCAGAAGAATGTGATTTTTTTGCAGGCCTCTGCTCAAGATGCCT
The DNA here is from genome assembly GCA_004026745.1 of Myrmecophaga tridactyla. Lineage (NCBI taxonomy): Eukaryota > Metazoa > Chordata > Mammalia > Pilosa > Myrmecophagidae > Myrmecophaga > Myrmecophaga tridactyla. Next base: position 121,881 of record PVIY010000166.1, read on the forward strand.
TCGGGATCCAGAAATTCCATATGAGGAGAGATGGTCACTCCTTTTGAGAACAAAATCAGATTTATAGTATTTGAATTTACGTGGCACTTCTATCCTTTCTACAAACAAAAAGTCAAAGTAGGCATTAAATACTCCTGGAAAAATAGAAGAGCAGGGACATATTTAGACTGTGCTGCCCCTTGTACGGCAGCAGTATCAGCAATTCCCCTTAACAATCTTAGGCTACTGGGGCACTGGGAACTCTATCAGCAACTGTCTGCCTTTTAGACTGGCCCTCACACACTTATCCTATTTAACAACAAAAAAAATCTGTGCCATATAAATGCTAAATAATATTAATAACACAGCATATGAATAATTGATTACATTTATTATATTTAACATTTTAGTGAATTCCCACGCTCCTCAAGAAGATCAGTAGTAAATGTGCCTTGAAGTGCAAAAGAAAATGGTGATGTTTCTGCAATTTGATTAATTGGCGCTCTAAGGACATGACCTAGTCACCTGCTGAGATGTTAGCTGTGCACAGGAGAGAGCGGGTAAGAGCAGAATTATAATTACCTGGGATTAGGCCAAGAAAGTGTTCAGTATCTAATTTAATGGAGGCATGCAGCAGCTTACTGAGGGTTGGAGGCTTGGTGACTTTATTTTAATTATTAACTTTTTAATGATTCATAAAAGGTGTAGTTCCTCTAATGACATGATAGTAAATTTGTAACATTGAAAAATCACTAACAACACCCTTGATTTCTTTCATCTGTTCCCAAATTTTCATAGGGTGGACATTCTCGTAACTCCATCTCCACTTAACTTTTTGCCTTGTCTCTCACTTTCCTTTTTATTGATGTATTTTAAGTTAAAATGCCTCCTTCTGCTCTGCTGCTAGGTGTCCAGGTCTCAATTATCCTACCAGTCCTAAGAGAAATGCCGTTTCACCAAGGACACACCTGAGATCTACTTGGCAGGAAATAATCTCTCCCATCTCAGAAATCTCTTTAGACTTGACCTTTCCCTGTCCTGTGACTTCTAGCTCCTCTTATGATTGATTTCCATCATCCTATACTGTAGCTTCTGGAGATTAAGATCTGAGTCTGAATCTTCCTTGAGTCCTTCCTTGCATGTAGATTTGAAGGGATAAATGAGTGGTTTTGTAGGAAGGAGCCGTTCTCCTCTCTCATTGCGCCTCCCTTTGCCCATGAAAGATGCAAATCTCAACAACACTGCCTACTTGCATGGAAGTGTCACCTGGAGAGGACGCTTTCATTTTTTCTGCCCCTTACTTGATCCTCTAAATCAGGGAGGAGCCGAAGGCGCTGTGGTGGAGCCTGGCTTTCTTTAAAGTCACTCTGATTCTGGAGGAGGGAGTGGTTTGCACGGTCCTTCCACCTGACTCAGAGAACCCGGGAAAGCACAACAGCAGTTTGCATTTCTTTAACTCAGAGGCTGGGAGTAGGAAAGCTCACACTGTCCCCAGGCCCGGTCCTTGCCTATCAATCCAACTTCACCAGGGCTTCTGGTTGTGCGCGTGTGCGTTTAATAACATACCTACCCCCGGGGATCTCTGTTTCTGTTTTCTACTAATTAGATCCTAAAACAGTCAGGGAAGTGATTTAGATTCTCCTTCACCTTCAATGGACCTAAAGTTCTATCTTTTAAGTTGTTGTGTTTGTACTGAGTATTTATCACTTAAGAAAATTCTTAAAGCATATTAATTGCAGTTTTTTAAAGACCAGAAAGCCTTTATTGCTTTGTTTGGATAAATGCTCTCTGACGATGCATGATTTAATATCGGGTGATGCTGAGTGAGGGGCACATCAGAACTTTCTGTATTTTTCCAGCTCTTCTGTAAGTTTAAAAACATGTAATAATTTAAAAAAATGACCAATAGTCATTTCCCAGGTACTTTTTTCCCCCTTTCAAACCAAATTTGGGGCACAGAAATCTTTGTTGAGAGAAGGCAAATATTTCGGAATAAATTGTTAAGGAGGATGCAAAGAGATGTTTGTGTGAATAAACCTCTTGAACTTTCACTTTTTCTTGTAAGGACTGCCTGCTAAAGGCAAATGAGGGAAAAAATTAAAAACAGAATTAATTAATTAAAAAAAACCCCTGAAAATGAAAAAAAAAGTATATATCACACTTACATGGAGGAAAAAAATCTGACATCTGCAGTTGATCCATTCATTAAAATAAGACAATCTGTGCAAACCATTTCTGTAACTCCTGTGCAGACTGGCTTAACTTTTCATTCTCATAAAATTGGAGATGGGCTGTTTGGTTTATTGGTAACTGCAGCCGGAGTAGAGCTGTCCTGTTTGCCAGTCCACAAGGCTCGTAGATGTTTACCCACTCCTGGCAGTGCCAGCCTGCTGCATTATTTCAGTAAGAGACGATCCTTCATGAAAAAACAGCAGCTGCTCACTGGAAATAAACTTGTTTCTGTTTATGCTGTCAGCAGAAAGCTGTTTGAAAAATCATTAGATGCATCATGCTGTTGCAGTGTGTTAAACTGTGAAGCATAAAGCAACATTCTTGGAAGACAAACACCATATTGCCTCTATGCTTTTGTACATAGATTTTCTTTTTTGTTCTGAATTATTCAAATGCAGGTAAGATTGGTGATCTCAGGTGTTCAGAGAAGTAATGATACCAAGGTCAGTGTTGAAACCCCTTCCAGGTTAGTGAATTCTACCCAAAGGAAAACATGTGGGAAATATTACCCTAAGACCAGGGTACTGCTTCTGGCTCTGCTAACCACATTTGTCCAAACTTGGGTATGTCGCTTCATCAACCTGAGCTGCCGTTTTTTTGGCTGACTCATAAAGTCTTTTAAGAACTCCCCGCTCTACCATGCAATCGCTCCATTGTTTGCATTTTTTTCCGTCAGCTGTGAGAGTTTGCAAAGCTGATATAAATTTGTTCTGACCTCCGGTAAGTTACACAAAGCACTGTTTTACTAAGTGGTCACTGAAGATGCCTTTGTATTCGAAGACACATTTGTTTTATTTTGTCAACGTATATCTCTGGGGGTGGATTTTGAAATTTATCTATCGATGGAGGTTGGTAAAATATATTAAGGTACATCTATAAGACAAATTACATCTATAAGATACCACTAGTATGGTATTTGTTAGAAAATTAGATAGCATTCATTAGAAAATAACGCAGTATATCTATATACACTGACATCGAATGTCCTAAACATTAGTGGTTTAAAAGAAAACACGAGGAACATTAGGATATGTGCAATTTGTCCCATGTTTGGAAAATGTATAATTATAATACATAATACATATTTATACAAGTTAAAGAATAAGATATACGAAGCAATTAAAAGTGGTATTTCATGAGATGGGATAATATTTTTACATTTTATAGTTTTGTGATATTTAAAGGTTATAGTGAGAGTTATTAAAAATCAGAAATGGTTTAAAACATCATAATATTTTTATTGAGCCTATGGTATTATACAATCAATATGATTGAGGTATAAAGTAGAGTTCATTCTGATGTGTTTTGCGAAATATGTTCACTTGTGCCATGTCACCCTGTGAAGTTGTCTAAGCCTTTTGTGGTATATCTATTCCACCCCATCTTTGGTGCTAGGCAACCGCCGATCTTATTTCCCAATGAATTTTATTTTTTAGACTTTATCATCATGATTAAACAGTATAATTCTTAAAATCTGCATGTTGATTTTTAGATACATCCATGTTGTAGTTGTTTGTTCCTTTTCATTGCTGATTATACTGAATAAATATTCTGCAATTTGTTTTTCCATTCACCTTATGATGGATATGTGTGCTATTTCCAGCTTTTTACTATTAAATAATACTGCACTAATGCATAATTTTTTGTAGGCATATGCTTTATTTATCTTGGACTAGACTTGCTGAGTTATAGGGTAGAGGTATGTTTGATACTACAAGAAACAATTAAATTTTTTCTGAAGTGGTTGTAATATTTTGCACCACTTTTAGCAATGTATGAGCGTTTCAGTCATTCCAAATCATTGCCAATACTTGGTATGGTCAGATTGTAAATTTTTAACTATTTTTAAAGTCTTTTACTGGTACTATCTTAGAATTTTAAATTTTATTTCTATGCTGAGTTAAGGTGTTAGGCCTGTTTCCATATGCTTATTGAATATCCATTTATCTTCTTTTGGGAATGTCTGTTCAAATATTTTGTCCATTTTTTAAAAAAATTAGCTTGTCTTTTTATTATTGAGTTGTAAGGTCTGTTCAAGTACTTTTTTCGGCTGTATGTTTCACGAATATTTTCTCTTTATCTGTGGCTTGCCTTTTTATTTCATTAACAGTGTCTTGAAGAGTTGAGCTCTACTTTTGGTGAAGTTCAATTTATTATTTTCATTTAAGGTTAGTGCTTTTTGTGTCCTAAGAAATCTTTACTTACCCAAAGGTTGTACAGATTATCTACTGCGATTACATCCAGATGTTTTTGTGTGTGTGTGTGTGTGTGTGTGTGTGTGTGGTTAAGACTTTTATATTCAGAAAATATGATACAATATTTTTAGTGAGAACCTGGTACTTTTATCATAAACAAAGTAGATTTTTACAAACTACTTCCAAATTGATCTCTTGAAAGTTAGTGTTTGCAAAAGTTCTGAGTAATAAAAATATATCTGGGACCATCTTTTTCAAGGAGGAAAGCAGCAGTTTTAATTTTACTCTAAGCCTATTTATGTAGAAAGAGAGGGGTGTTTTCTTTGTTTTGTTTTATTTTGTGTCATCTTTTCACAGCAAAACATCTTTCAGCATAAGTTTCCTTTGGCTGGCAGTACTGACACAATCAGCTAAGTAATGTTAATTCAGACATTTTCTTAATTCTCACTATGGATCCCACAATGTGCAAGTTGTTGGAAGTAATAAATCTTGTAAAATTTAATCCATACCTTGGACAAATGAGGGCAAACAAAAGTAAATAAATAATTACAATATATATACTATAAGGGGCACAAAAAAGACAAAGGGGGGTGTGCAGGTTGAAACTGTTGTGTACCCCAGAGAAGCCATGCTTTCTAATCCTGATTCAGTATTGTAGGGTGGGGCCTTTGATCAGATTGTTTCCATGGAGATTGACCCACTCAATTGTGGGTGTGGCCTTTTCATTAGATTACTTACATGGAGATGTGGCATGCCCAATTGTGGGTGTGACTTTTGATTATATGGAGATTTGATCCCACCCATTCAAGGTGAATCTGTTTACTGCAGTCCTTTAAAAGAGGAAACATATTGAAGAAAGCTTAGTGCTGAAAGGGATGCAGATATTTGGAAATGCTTGGAGTGCCGACAGAGAGAACAGATGCCTAGACATGGGCTTTTGGAGATGCAGAGCCCAGCAGACATCGCCATGTGCCTTCCCATGAGAAGCTAAGCAAGCCTGAACCCAGAGTTGTGTTCCAGAGGAGCTAAGTGAAGACCACAGATGCTTAGAGAGGAAACCTCTGGCATCAGAAGCTGGAAACAATGGAACCAGGAACAAGAACCAACAGATGCCAGCCATGTGCCTTCCCATGTGAAAGACATCGGCCTTTCTTGAGTCAAGGAATCTTTTTCTGGATGCCTTTGTTTGGGCATTTTTATGGCATTAGAGCTGTAAACTTATCACTTAATAAATTCACTTTTTAAAAGCTATTTCATTTCTGGTATATTGCATTTTGGCAGCATTTAGCAAACTAAAACAGATTTTGGTACCAGAGCAGTAGGGTGCTATGATTTGGATATACCAAACATGTTGGAATGGCTTTTTAAATGAATAAGGGGAAGATTTTAGAAGGCTTATGAAGAGCGTGATAGAGAAGGCCTGGATAGTTTTGAATAGACTGTTGATAGAAACGTGGACTCTGATACCTTTGATGAGGCTTTAGATAGAAATGATGAATGTGTCATTGCAAACAGGAAGGAAGGCAACCCTTGTTTTCAAGTGGCAGAGAATTTGGCAAAGTTTTATACTGCTGTTGCTGAAAGTTAGAATTTAATGGTGACAGCATGGCATACTTAGCTGAGGAAATTTCCAAACTAAATGTGGCAAATGCAACCTGGTTTATCCTTGCAGCTCATAATAAAATGCAAGCATAAAGAGATAAGTTGAGAACTGAATTCTAGGGTACAAAGAAACCAGCTATTGATGGTCTAGAAAATCCCAGGCTTCCAGAAGCTGAGACCCCAGAGAATAAGGCCCCATGTGAGGATGTAACCAAATGTGGGATCCAGTCAGCCATCTCAGAAAAAAGCCAGAATTGGAAATGGAGTTATCCAGAAAGGATTTATAGGAGGTCCTATTATCTGATGGTCTGCGCCCTGTATACTGCATGGAAAACTGACAAATTTCTTGTGAGACTTGTATGAACAGAACCACTGCCAATTTGGACTAAAAGGGACAGAAAAGGGACAAATTGAAGGAAAAACTACTTCAGAGCAGAATCATGGAAGTTAAAGTCTGGAGCCAGGAAATCTTGGGCCAGAAGAGTGGACCCCCTTTACAAATGGAGAGGGTAAGTTTGACCTGAAAACAGTGGGCAGGCCTCCTGCTTTGGTGGACAGGAAGAATTTTGCCACCTTCAATCTCAGAGTAGGTAGAGTAAATTCCCTGGGGAGTGTGGGGAGGGAGTTGAGTGTGTGCCATTTGGAGATGCTTGGAGAGAGTGGAACCAAGAAAGAGTTGGGCCACTCCCAATGATCCCCATTGTTTGCAGAGAAAGGCTGCTGCATAAACCCTTGGAAAAGGTGGGACTGTGCTTTCTAAAGCTCCAAGGATGATAAATGACTCTCAAATTTTGAAATCTAATGGAGTTTGCCCTGAAAGTTTCCAGAACTGTTTTGATCCAATGACCCCTGTTTACCTTTCAACTTCTCCCTATGACAATGGGAATGTGTATTCTATGACTGTTCTTCCTTTGTGTATTGGAAGAAGATAACTTGTTCTGAGTTTCACAGGTCCACAGCCAGAGAGAATTTTTACTTAGGACAGACCATGCCCATAACTGACTCTGATGAGATTTTGTACTGTTTTTGACTTGGTATTGTATTAGTATTGTTAACAAAATGGTTAACGTCTTTGTCACATTGTAATGGAATGAGTGCACATTGTGTATGAAAGAATGTGTCTTTTTTTGGTCCAGAATGTGGAATGTGCTGGGATGAAATGGTTGTGTACCCCAAAAAGCCATATTCTCTCATCATGATTCAATATTGTAGGTTGGGACATTTGATTAGATTGTTTCCATGGAGATTGACCCATTCATTTGTGGGTGTGACATTTTCTTAGATGGAGATATGATTCTGCCAATTCAAGGTGGGTTCTGAGAGTTCACTATAGTCCTTTAAAAGATGAAACACTTTGAAGAAAGCTTTGAGCTGAAAGAGATACAGATATTTGGAAATGCTTGGAGTGCTGACAGAGGGAGCAGATGCTTAGACATGGGCTTTTGGAGATTCAGAGCCCAGCAGATGTTCTTCCCATGAGAAGCTAAGCAAGCAAGAACCAGAGTTGTGTCCCAGAGGAGCTAAATGAAGGCCACAGATGTTTAGAGAGGAAACCACTGACATCAGAAGCTAGAGGAACCAGGAACAAGAACCAGTAGATGCCAGCCATGTGCCTTCCCATGTGACAGACAGTGGCCTTTCTTGAGTCAAAGTATCTTTCTGGATGCCTTAGTTTGGAGATTTTATGGCCTTAGAATGATATATTTTTCACTTAATAAATCCACTTTTTAAAAGCCATTCCATTTAAGGTATACAGCATTGAACAAACTAATACAGGGGGACTTATTGGTACTCATATAAACCAAAGTTAGGGAGAGCTGGGGCTTCCTGGGTGGGCTGTAACATCCAAACCAAGAGTGTTACTAGACGTATTGCCTATTCTTGTGCAGATCGTACTGTTTAGAAAAACGGAGTTGAAGAGAAAGTGATTTGTCTTGTCATGTGCTCAGTTTAAGTGTTTTGTCCTGCAGCTTTGGCTGGTATAGAGGTCATTATAACTCAGGGCCCCTTATGATCCAGTGTTTTTCATGTGTCTGAGTCTCACACGGACACATGAGTACACTACAGCCTGTCTTTCAACAAGATGGCACTTTGGATGAATGCACAGCTTCTGTTTGAGTCCCCCTTTCCTATTGGAGTGGCACTTACCTACCTTCCCTTCCCCTTTATTTCTGCTTAAGTCTAATTTTCCTTAACTTTGACTCTAGGTTAAGGGATGCTATTCACATCCAATGATTTTATGCTGTCTGTCACCCTTCTGTCTGGGCTGGCTTTCTTAACAGGGGCAGGGTATGCTTGGAAATTCCAACTTTCTCAGCATTTAGGCTCTAGAATTAAATCAGGCACATGTAGTAATAACACATTTTTAAACTCCTCTATTGCTTTGTGATTTTAGTTTTTATTAATTCACTTAAAATGATTTATTGATCACCTACTATGTGTAAAGAATTATGTTTGGTTTGGGGAATTAAACTGTGAATACAAGAGACCCAGCTTCTGCCCTTATAAATCTGACAATGAGGTGGGAATTGATGACCTTGAACATATAATTAGAGGTATGCTGCATATTGTAAGGATAAATGTCATGATATAGAACACATACCAGAGGGCCCACGAGGTGACTGATCCTTGAGCCGGCAATAATGCAGGGAAAAGAGAGTACCAGGAAGAGGTACCACATATGGAGCACCCTGAGCTGGAGGAAAGCACAGTGTGTAAAGAGCTGTAAGTGGGCCAATATGGCTGCAGTCTAAAGAGAGGGGACAGGGCAGACGGAGTCAGGGACAGATCCCCACAGACCTTTGAGCAGTTAAGATGCCTGAGACTTTGAGGAAGCATATCACAAAACCTTGCTTTGGTGGGTTGCGATTGTAGCTCCTCAGAAAAACTGAACATCAAAGGAACCCAGAAGAGAAGGGAGAGAACTGGAGAGGTGCTGTGTGCTTTGCCATGTGACAAGCTAAGGATCCAGGATCACCAGCAGCCAGTCCCAATACTCAGAGTATGAGAGGAGAAGGCAGTACTCTGATGACGCCTTGATTTGGACTTTTCCTAACCTCAACGCAGTGAGGGAATACATTCCTATGTTTTAAGCTGACCCACTGTATGGCATTTGGTTGAGCAGCCAAGGAAATAAAATACTTGCCTCAAATGGTTTAAAAAATAAAGGGTTTTTTATTTTCAGGATTCTATAACAGAAAGTCTTAAAGTAGGACAGCTTCAAGGTTGTTTAATGTAGCAACTCATTTTATCAGATAGATTCTTTCTCTCTCGCGCTTTAATTTTGAATGATATTCCCAGACTTTCAATAATTCCCCTCTTGAATGTAAGATGCAAGATGCTATGTCACTTCAGACCTCATATCCCAACATACTGATATGCAGACAAGCAAACAATATTTTCTATTCATTTTTCACTTTAGGAAAGAAGAAATTATTCCCATAACATGCCCCCCCATAATTTTTTTCCTTTACTTTCATTGCCCATAATGTGTCACAGCCTTATTGGTTTTTTATACTGGTCACTGATTAGGGAAATGTGGCTACTATAAATGCAGTCATTATAGGAATGGATGGGAGGTAGTAAATGGAGATACTATATATGTATATGTATATAACTCTTTACAATAGTTAGTCTGTAATGGGGAGAGGGAGATAAATTGGTAGACAGAGTAGAATGTGGGTTCAAGCCAAGTCAGAATTTCCTTGAATGCTTGAAAACAGTTCAAAATTGGGGTGTTATCAAACTAGAAGAAAGGGAGAACAGTTGTTGGGTGAGCCATCAATTGTGTCTTGGTTAAGGATTTTAAATTTGATCAATAGGGAATTTGGAAACAATCGAAAGGTTTCAAGCATAGAAATAATGTAATACAGGTTTTATTTGAAGTATAGTCTTTTTCAATGCAAAAATAATAATTCCTGAGGAAAAATACTCATGAGTCTGATAGTTACACACGTGGACCTGATGGTGAATGGGTTTAGTTGGGTTAGAGAAAGGGTTCATAATCTAAATATAGTTAGTAACTAAAATAAACACAAATTGGGGATTGATTACAGTTGGAAGATGAGGGGAAGGTGAGGTCAGTTTGCTTCTAAGGTTTCTGGTTTGGACAATTGGTTGGAGAGTGGTGTCATTTACTAATAAGAAAGACTGAAGGTTTAGCAAGGCAGAGTAGAGTGTCAGGGTAGGCGGAGTATTGATTATTATTTCAGCTTTGGCTATACTGAATTTGAGATGTCTGATGTTCAAGTGGAGATATCTGGTTGTCAGTATAGGTCTGTAACTCAGGGGCAAGGCTGAGCTATAGATATAATTTTGATGATATCCAGCATAAAATTGTAATCAAAGACAAAGGAATAGATGAAATGACCTCAGAGAAAATATAGACTGAGAAGAACAGAGCCCCGAATGGAGCTTTGAGGGATGTCAAGATTTAGGGAGAAGAAGAGTTCCTGACAAAGATGACCAGAGAATGGCTCTAAGAAGTTAGAGGAAAACCAGGGAAATATTGTGTCTTGCAAGAAAAGAACGTCTCAATGAAGAGGGAACAGTCTCTTGTGTCAAATACTTCTAATAATTCCAGTAGGATGAAGAAGGACGAGTGACCATAGGATTTAGTGGTAGAAAGTTCATTGATACTATTTGTGAGAGTGGTTTTGGTAGAGCGGGGTCAGAATCCAGAGGGGAGTGAACTGAGTCATCAATAGATAGTAAGAGGAGGGATTCTCAGGAAAAAAAAAAGTATTGGATGTGTTTATATGTAGCTTTGTTCATATACTCCAGGGAAAAGTTTTCTTTATCCTTAAATTTTCATGCTTGGCAAAGTAAGGCATTAATCAATCCCGAAAAGGGTGGGACATGCAGCAGTGAGATGAAAATGCAGCATCTACTGTAAATTACAATCAAGATGTTAAACTCACAAACTTTCTTCCCTAAATTATTTGCTGAGACCATAAAATCATAATCTAGTCAATTGTTTCATAAAATTTAGCTCTGAGAATAAACCTGCCACACAGTTTTTTTGGCAAGTATCATGCAAAGAAAAAAAACTAAAAAAAAAAAAATTCACTATTGTAGCACTCCTTTAGAAACCTTAGCCTGCTTGAATTTCTAAATTGATATTCTAACAGAAGATGATTAAGGAGACTCTTTCAACCGTTGGAAAGTACATCTGATAGCTCTGCTCGATAGATCCTGGCACCGGACTAGATTACCAGAGTGTGGGCTGTGAATGGAGAGAACAGAGGTGAATGCATCATCGTGAATCAAGGTGCCTCACAGATGACTGCTTATTGGACATACAATTCATGTGCTCCTGCATTCAGTTTCATACACGAAAATTTATCAGTGTGAATTAGCATGCTAGAAATAAGACAAACTGTGCCGTCTGCGGAGAACTAATTTTAGTGAAACAATTTGTGATTTCATGGGTGGTTGAAAATGAGACATTTTAAAATTATTCATTTTGGCTAGGAAAGTATTACTATGCTTTTCTGTTCTTTTCTAAGGTTATTCTACTAAATGGGAAGACACTTCAGATAAGATCTCATTTATTGAAGTTCTTTTTAAGTGGAATATAATTGGATATTAGGTGGGCTGACCTTGGTTACGGAATTGACAAACCAACTTTAACAATCTTATACTTCTATAGTCTATCATTTATTTTCCTTTCTTCTCCCCCTCTTCATCCCCTGACTGAGCAGAGTGATGAATAGGATACCCCACAGTTTACAAAATAGCCCTAAGTATCCGGGCCCATAAAAGAATTAATAACATGATCCTCACATTGTTTTACATCATCTGGAAGCATTATTCCAATAGTTCATCATGAACAAGTTCCATCTTTGTTATTTCTCTGGAGAGTGGTAACTGAATATATAAACTTGATTTTACTTATTGTTTTGAGCATTTGCATTCGTGTACAGGAAAGCATTCTCTGTTGTTAGTCAAGTAAAACAGTAGTGCGTTTATGAAGTGTTCGAATCCAAATCCATCCCTAATGTTATAAACTCAGGATCTAGACACAGGCAGTCAGCTTGATGGGCTGTGTGGGGGCTTTCCATGAATTATGGAAGAAAGTATGAATAAATATCCAATCATCAAGTTATCTTGTATTTACTGCAGTAAGAATTAATTATAATAAAGCCGCATAATTTAAAATGCAGGTCTCAGGTTGAATCTATTACAACATAAGTGAAAAATGTCATTGAAATGATTTTCATATTATATTTAACATTTTACATAGAATATTCTTAAATATTCCTAAAGAAAAAGGTTATCAATGACCCCTAAGCTTTCCTGAAAGAAGAAATACAGGAAGTCTTGTTTCACAATTATAGTCATTCATTCAGCCATTAAACATTTATGAATGGCTACTTCTGTGCTAGACATTGCTCTGTGTCCTATTTTCTTAGCTACTACAACCCAAACTCTCCTGGTTTCGGCCTACCTCTTTGTTTTCTCCTATTTCGCTTTGTCTTTTAGGCAACCCTTTATTTCTGCCTTCCTTGCATTTTGATTTTCCTTGGGATTATTCTCAGGTTCCTCTCTGTTTACTCACCCAACTTTCCCAAGGTGATAATATCTACTCTTATATTCTTTTGGAAGGAGAGACAACTTGACCTGGTAGATAAGTTTTTAATTTCGGAGTCATGCAGGTTTTGGGTTTTGGTAGGTCCATTATCAGGAATTATTTGAGGTAAATTCAACATAACATCTTAGATTCTCTACCTCCTCTTCTTCAGAATGTGGATAAAAATAGTTCCCTCCTTATAATATGGCTGTGACGATTAAATGAGATAATGCTTGAATTGTGCTTAGACAGTATATGATACACATTAAGTACTGGCTAGTTGTTAAAGATTTTTATTCTATTTTATTTATATTAAAGTATTATTCACTTCCTCCCATGATTTAATTTCCCATTTGTAAGTAAATGTTCCAAATCTTTGTGTCCTGAGATCCAGAACCTTCTATCCAGTTGTGTACTAGATAATTTTCATTGGCTATCTTCATACAGCTTAAGTTTAAAATGTTCAAAGCAGAGTTTGTTATTTTTCCCACAGGTGCTTTTGCTTGGATAACTTTTACTGTTTTATTGTGGGGGGAGGTCCTTGTTGACCCATGCCTTAGCTCTCCCCATGTGTTCCCATAGTAACCTGAATTTCCCTATCATTGCACTTACCACACCATGTCATAATGATCTGTTTACTTGTCTGTTTCTCCCTCAAGTCCCTGAATCTCCAGCACCTGGCTTAATTGTTCAGATTATTAGGTGCTCAATAGATGTTTATTGAACTGATAGTGACAGATAAATACCAAAAGGCACTTCCCATAAGGATCACTCAGTGTAATATGAGTTGCAGATATAAATACGTAGTTATTATACTGTAAAAATATTTTAATAGGAATATGAACAAGTTATGCCGGGTTAGGCTGGCTGGGGTCCTGAGAATGGCTGTCCTGGTGGCTGCTGAACACGCTATGTCTTCGGGTTATACAGAAAAGCTAGTTTCAGTGCATGAACTACTGGAACCGTAAAGAAGTGTGCAGCCCCTTCTGAAAGGATTGATCAACATTTGAACTGAATTTAATTCAATAAATGGAAGTTTAGGAGATGGGAAATTTAAGAAGGAGGAGAAAAGCGGCACTGAGCCACTCAGACTTGGAAAAACACCTGCTTTGTGAATATAATTAACATTTGGCGTGGTTGAAATAAAACATGAGTCTCTGAGGTGATGGTGAGGCGTGCAGCTCGAAAATTAGGCTATGTCAAGATACTTGGCCTTCATCTTATGGGTAACAGAAGGCTCTTTAATAAGAAAAGACAAGGAAAGGACTGTAGTCAGTATGGGATATTGGCGAGAGAAATCTTAAGCCTAATCACAAAGGCGGGGACAAATTCCTATCCTATTTTGCTCAGAGAGTGGGATACAGTCTCCAGAGGGGGTTGGTAAAGGACAGAAAGATAGGTCTCAAATTTTAACTTAGTTAAGTAATGAATTGCTTTTTTGGACCTCACGTTAAATTGATTTCAACAATGGAAGCTTTCGGGTTAACCAGCAACACTCACGCCGCTAAATGAATAAGACTTTACTACAAATAAAATAAAAATCGTTAACAATTAGCCAGTACTTAATGTGTGTCATATGTCTACGAACAGACTTATTTTGTCTGGAAAATATCATGTAGGGTGGTAAGAAGATAGGGTTTGGGGAAGATGAATAAGCTTACTGATGCATGCTGACTACCCTTGTAGCAATCTTGGAAATGAATTACACTCTGCCCTCCTCCCACATGTGCCCTTTTCAAGGTAGTTTTTGACCAGCAAGAAGATTCATAAGGGTTTTCAAAACCCATTGCATTGCCTTATTTCAATAACAGTAGGAACTTTTGGGCCAGATGTTGTTATTGCTTGCTTTTGTAATTCTTTCTTTTTTTTTTCTATGATAGCACATTGATTTTCTTTGGGGGAGTATTTCCCCTTATTTCAAATGGTTGTGGCAGACTTAATTACCGTGGTGCCCAGCCTCACCTGGTCAGCGGATGGGCATGGGAAACAAACCAAACCAATCAGACTGTTACTCAAATTTGAATATTAATGACTTGACACAAAAAGAGGAAATGGTTAGATCTGATTTATTCCAGTTATGGAGCCCTGAAAAGACTTTTCATTGCTCCTGTTCCATCAATTACCAAAAATATCTTAGTCCCTGCACTTCTCCAGATTTGGAGAAAACCTGTGGTTTTCAGGTTTCCCTCCCATTCTGTGAGTTGTTTCATCCATATACTTCCATAAACCTACCTAGTTACATAAGTTAACAAGAGTTTATTCCCATTGGTGGCAATCAAATATTAACTAATTAATTTTTGTTAGAAATTGCTTAAGCACTTAAAATAAGAATTAAAAATAAAACATCCCAATACATCAAAAATCTTATGTTTGGTAAGACCCCAAACAATTTCTGTTTTCAGAAGAACACTTCCTGCATGGCGAGCCTGTAGGCATTTTCACACGAAAACATGGTAGATCACCAAAGGCTTGGAAAGAAGGAAGGTATGGAGGCTGTGCTGTGAGAGCAGGCTTCCCAGGTGCGCTGTCAGAGAGGAAAGCCTGGTTCTGCAAGGTTCGATGGAGTTAACACACAAACAAACACACACACACACACTACACACACACACAGATTCCTGTTATGGGGTTTACAGGGCACCAGTGGTCAGGTGGGCTCAGCCCAGAGCAGGGGAGGCAGTTCAGCTTACCTGGGATGGTTGGCAGGAATAGGGAAAGGGAGGTGGTGGGTTGTCTTTGTCTAGCTTGGGAGCCAGAAGTTGGCAGGTTTCCATTGGTTGGTTTTGGAAGTAGGGAGCTAAATTGGGAATTGAAAACTCTTTTCTTCAGGGGCGTATGTTCGCTCACTTCAAATGGTTGTGGCAGACTTAATTATCATGGTGACCAGGGTTTAAAAGTTAAATACTGCTGGAGATATGCAGTGTTGTAATTGCCGGAGGGCAGCAGATGTTGGGTATGGGGAGCGGTAGCAGGGATGCAGCTGCCAGAGGGGGATTCAGGGGCTGCCGAGTGCACTGGGGCAGGTTTAGTTTAGCAAGGGGCCTCCTGGAAGTCATGGGTGGGGGGCGTTTCCTGGAATGTTTGTTGAGTGTCAGTTATTTCAAGGGAGGAGGGGTTCTACCTAACAGGTTCCACGATTAGCAGCAATACATCCTTGGGGAATTTTCTTAACTTCTGTTTCTGTGTTTTCTTATCTGTAAAATGGGGGGAAGATAATTCATGCAGTGTGCCTAGAGCAGAGCTAGCGCACAGGAAGAACTCAGTAAATAAACATCAGCTCAGTGCTCAGGCAGTTCACTATTTTAGGTCAAAACTTGGTTTTGAACTTTACTGCAAGCTGGGAGCTTGTTTTAGTCATCTAGCATTCTTACTTCTGAGCCTGGAAAGTGCTCTCTCTGTTTTTCAGCAGCTACACTGTGATGTAACTTTCTGAGGTTTGTTTCTACACTTGTGTATTTTTTGTATTGCTAGTTACACAGAAACCTGGTATCCATTATAATGTTATTGAGGACTTAGGAGAAGAGTCCAAATTTGCTATCTTTCTCCTGAGTTCTCCAGGACACCCTTACTTGAAATAGCTACAAACTTACGTAATTGGTTTTCTTTATTTCTTTCCCGGTTAATTGTGTTAGACCGCATCTGTTGAGTAAGTCAGATGGTTCTCAACCTCGACTACACATTAGAATCAACTGGAGAGCTTTGAAAATACTGTTTCCAGGTCACCACACCAGACCAATAAAGTCAGACTCCCTAGGGATGGAACCTGGAAAACAGCAGTTTTTCTAAAGCCTTTGAGTGATTCTACAGTGCAGCCAGGACTCCATTGCAGCGGCTTGAACTCTATTAGATGATCATAGAAAGAAACCGATAGGTCTGAAAAGTACAGACGTTTCTTTTTTTTCCCCTCTGTGTTAGTTAGATTCGGTTGTCAACTTGGCCAGGTGAGAATACCTAGTCTTGTTGCTGCGGACATAAGCCAATGGTACGTGAACCTCATTTGTTGCTAATTACATCTGCAGTCGGCTAGGAGGCGTGTCTGCTGCAATGAGTGACGTTTGACTTAATTGGCTGGTGCTTAAATGAGAGAGAGCAAGGTAGCACAGCCTAAGCAGCTCGGCATTCCTCATCTCAGCACTTGCAGCTCAGCCCAAGCCTTTGAAGATGCAGAAAGAAGTTACCCCGGGGAAAGTTGTTGGAACCCAGGGGCCTGGAGAGAAGACCAGCAGAGACCATCCTGTGCCTTCCACGTAAGAAAGAACCTCAGTGGAAAGTTAGCTGCCTTTCCTCTGAAGAACCCACAAAATAAATCCCCTTTTATTAAAAGCCAATCCGTCTCTGGTGTGTTGCATTCCGGCAGCTAGCAAACTAGAACACCCTCTTAGTTAGCATATGCAATCTTAGAATTGATGATTGGTAAATTTTGGCTGAGTCAGCCTCCTATGGTCTATTTGTAACAATGAATAGGGTAACAGGGCTCCGAAGAAAGCTGCTCGTTGTTTCCTCCATTCTCCACCCGGCTCTGTCATCATCAGGATGTAAGAATATAAGAAGCCATCTTGTTTTATTGAGAGCAGATGGAATTGGAGGAAGTTGACTTGAGAATTTACTGTATTTGGGGATTTATGATGTCTTTGTGAATGCCTTAGTCTCTGAGAAGCCGGGTTTGTAAATAACCTGGTTCCATTTCATAGACTATGTGGTCTAAACAACAACACACAGCACAGTCTATAAACTGTAAATTCTACAAGTTAAATGATTTCTCCCTACATTTATATTACCCAAGACCCTTGGGGGCATGGCTTTGGGTTGGGAATGGGACAGAAGGGTTATTAACATACAGACATACACACATAAACATGTGTTTAAATCATTTTTGTCTGTTGGTCCTACTTTTCTTCTCTGATACATAGATTACATTTAAAGCCTTGTCCACTTAATGTTTTTTTTTTGGGGGGGTGCATGGTCTGGGAATCGAACTTGGGTCTCTGCATGGAAGGCGAGCATCCTACCGCTGACCACCCGTGCTCCCTTCACTTAACTTTTAAGATACCCCAAGACAGATATCATCTCCCCTCCAATATTTCCCTTATTATGCTTAACATAATGCTGTTCCATATAGGCCATGATTTCATGAACATTTGATATGCTCAATTTCCTGGCTCATTGTACTTGCTGACATTGACCAAGAATTCACTATGTTACAGGCCCTATAAATGCCCTAAACGCTTAATATGTACTAAATGCTGTAGTTCTCACAGCAACTTCATGAGGGAGTTGCTATTTTTTTTTAACCAATGAGGAAGCTGAGGCATAGATATGTTAAGCCATGTTTAGGAATCTGTCCTAGGTCACACAGTTACTAAGTGGTGGATCCTACATTAAAATGTTCTAATTTAGTAAAAGTTGTCTAGTTGAAAATAACACAATAAAAACCAGAGCATCCTAATGTAAAACACAAACTATAGTGAATAATACAATTATAACTGTGTTCTTTCTTCAGTTACAACTGCACTATACTAATGCAAGATGTGGTATGTGGGAGCTCTATATTTTATGCATGACTTTTCTGTAAACCTGTGATTCTCTAATGAAAAAATCTGGCAAGTAGAGCTTTCAGCCTCAATCATTACACTATAATGATTTACGTTCTATGTAGCAATATATAATTGAAACTGTAAAAATGTAATCAAGTTGCCAATCCATGACAAGATGTAGGTGGGGAAAAGGAAGTTGTTCCAAATTATTTGAAAGAGAAAATTTTCAGTTTTTGGGCTGCTACATACATAAAGCAAGAATTTGTGTAGTTGTTTTTTTCTGCTCTGAATAATTCGTGGAAACCTTTGCTACAATGTTATGTGTTGTGACTGTAATGCCTAGAGAAATGAGTTAAATATAAAATCTACAAAACCTTATTTGGCCTATGCTATGAAATCATATACCATTTCCAATCCTCTAGTAAATGGTTAAACCTACTGACATAATACAAATTTCATTTTGATCTAGCTTGTGTATCTTTGAAAGACAATGCTTCAAGACATGACATCTATTGTAGGAGTCCCCAGTGTTCATTGTACCTGCAGGTTAATCTTTTATTTAATACCTTAGGAACTCAGAGGCAATGAGGGGGGATAAATATATCAATCCCAGGGCATCTGAAGTCACAGGCAGGGGAAGTCTGTGCTCAGTGGTGCAATGTTTTGGGGGAGAAGCTAAGCTTACCAGAATGTGTACCACTGATTTTAGGCAGCTGGCCAATGCGTAACACTGCCAGAGAAGTGCAATTTTATTTTAATCATCTATTCTTATGTCAAGGCCAAAAGCAACATTTCTACCAGCTTCTCCTTCCCCATCAATTATAAGAATGTGTGTTTCAGAATCCTCAGCGTAGGGAGCCTGTATTCGCAGATTTGTGGAGAAGCAAAATATATTAATTCCTTTCATCTTTGAAAGGTGGGACAGAGATAATCATGGAAGTGAGGACAAGACATTTTCCTATGCTTTCAATTTTAAAACATATCAACCTAGAGAGATAACATTTGAATCATGATGTCAAAATACAACAAAGCAATATGGTACTTTGAGATCAGCAATTAAGAAGAGTAGACAAATTATGGGGGTACATTTTCTTGTTTAATAAAATTTAACTCATTTGGGTTGAACCTGAGCTTGGAACACATAGATTTGCCACACACTTAGTAAAATAATTAACAAAGGTAGTATCTCAAGTAAAAATAAAGACTGAATCACATGAACTATTTCAATGGGACTAATTTTTTGAGTCTGTCCACAACCTGTCCAGTTCTTTTTTTCCCCAAGAATAGTTTAAATTAGAACAGATATTTACATTTGTGCACATGCAGCCAGAATGAAGGGTGACAAGGCATAATTCAAAGAGCATCTCAACCACAGCTTATAAAATCTTCAAGGGAATGAGGACACATACAAATATATTGGTAGTTTCTCTTAATTCAATCATATCTTATGCATAATACCTCATTCTCCTCACTCTGATAGTCTTTAACTTTTATGAACATAGTGCATAGCTTTCCTACCAAAGTCTGCTTGACTTTCCTGCCTCACATTCTTCAGATCTGAAAGAACTTACTTCTTTATAACTCGTAACCAAGCAACAGTGCTCCTTCCTTTGATGTCTTCTGAAATGAATATATCTTACTATAAATTGGGGGATCATAGCATCATGCTTTTTCTGCCTTTGATGATGTGTTTTCATGTCAAAAATTTTAAAAAATAGTTTTATTTTACATTGGTCATCTTCTATTTGCATGACATCTAATTTATTTATATTTGTTTGCTTTAAAATTTATCATGACCTGTGGGTATGAAAATCATGGAGTATTAGACCTGACAGGAGCCGTGGTTGTCAGCAATCCAGTCCTCTATTCCTGGAATCTCCTCTGCAGCACTCCAGAGAACTGGCCACCCAGGTGTGCCTGGATATCTTCGAGGCAGGGAGCTTCCCACCTCACATACATCATTCATCTATTTCTTCTATAATGCATAGATTGAATATAAAAGCTCCTCTACTTTACAGGTTTCCACATATTTGAGAACAACTATCATCTCCTGCCCTAATTTTTCCTTCTGGAGGATAAACATGGCCAGTCCCACACGTGGCATGATTTCATGAATGTTCTACATACAATGCTCACTATGCCTCTGAAAACTCTGATTTTTTCCATATGTGTGTGAGGTATGGAAACACACTATGCAGATCCGCTTCAACCTGTTACTCAGTTAAGGGAAATCAGGCGAGAAGAGAGGCTGCAGCCGAGAGCTCCTTCTGGGCTGGCGTCAGCTGCGGAAAGCTGCCTTCCCCAAGGACAGAGGGATAAAGGCCATGGCTGTTCTGTCCAAAGTGGGCGGTCCTGATGAGCAATATCGCCCCAGAAAGCCTTACTAGGACGGCCAGACTTCGGCTGTTTGACTTTTCCCCGTGGTCAATACTGCTTTCTGCCCCCTCCTGTCACATATTTGACCTTTACAAATAGTTTGTGCCCCACACTTGGTCTTCTCTTCTGTTTCCGGAGAACCTGAGACAATACTCCTTTCTGTTTATATTCCCCTTTGCTAGATTAGTTCAGAATGCTTTTTGAATCAAATACTGACTTCCACTTATTTGTGTTATATATATATGAATTAAAATAATATTAAGCCCTATTCTTCCTGTTTGTTAGGATTGTTTGGGATATAATTGTGCCATCCTATGTATTTACTATACCAAAGTTGTGTCATTTTAACATAAGATAACCAACTACTATTTCACTCATAAAAGTCTTTGGTAAAATGTTAACTAAGTTATTTTAGGTTAGAGTCCTATTCTCAAGTTATATTAATACAAATCAATTAATTAGTGTTTATTGGCTATAATTATTCATCTAGTAAATACATTTTATTTAAATTTTCCTTTGCTAGATTAAGATAAAAGAAGCTGTTTCTTAAATAATTTCAATTGCATGTATATATAAGATATATACAGAAAGGTACACATACTGTAAGTCTATGGTTGATGTATGAACACACTACAAATAATGAAATAGAACATTACCAGAACCTCAGAAGACATCTTTGTGCCTTCTCCAAGATATTGTCCAAACCTCTGCCCCTCTCCTGATTTGAACATTCTTTTTAGCACTTTCATACAAAATAAATCTTAAAGTAGGTATTTCTTTGTATGAGGATTCATTCACTCAATGTTATGTTTGTGTGGCAATACTTTATTTTTATTGCTATGAGGTACTTCACTCTATGATATAGAGCAATTTATTTAGCCATTCCATTGTAGATGGACAGTTAGATTTTTCAGTTTTTGAATATTTTAAAAATGTTGACAAACATTTTTTATGTTTTTTTATTTACTCAACATGGACTTTTGTTGACTGTGTACCCAGGACTGCAGTTAATGCCGTTGTGAGACATTTGTCTGTGTTGGATACTCACAATTTTCCAAAGAAGTTACACTAACATGCACTTCTACCAGCAGTGTGTAAGAGTTCCAGCTGCTCCGTGTTCTCACCACACGTCCTTACTGCCAGTCTTGTTCATTTCTTTGCATGTCTTGACAATTAACAAAGCAGAACATTCAGAGGTTAATCATTTGGATTTCCTCGTTACGCAAATTTCTAAGGCCTTTTGCTTTTTATTCACTTGATTATCTGTTTTTCTCTCTTGAATACCAGTGCTTTTTATATGACCTTGAAACAAGTACTTTATTGGCTATATATATTAAAAATATGTTCCTCCATGCCGTGGCTTGCCTTGTGACTCTCTTAATGATGTCTAAAAAGAAACATTTTATTATTATATATATATATATTTACTAACATTTTTCTTTATAATTAGTGTTACTTGTGTCCTGATGAGAAATCATAGTCTGAAATAATATACACATATTATTTCTTTTTTAATTGTGAGGGAAATACAACCATTAAAGCCATCTGGGATGCAGTTTTCTTTGTGAGAGAGATTTTAATTACAACCTCGATTTTTTTCAACAGATGAGGGACCACTCATATTTTCTATTTCTTCTTGTGACAGTTTTGGTAAATTGTGATTTCAAGTTTTTTTTTTCCATTTTGTCTAACATTTCAAGTGCTTTAGCATATAATTTTAATTATGTCCTCTTATTACATATCTTAGGGCTGTAGGAACTCTACTTATGACCCCGTTTTCTATCCTGGTTTTGGTAATTTGTGTTCTGTCTCTTTTCTTTCTTGACCCATTTTTCTAAGGTTTATCAATTTGATTGGACGTTTTTTAAAGACCCAACTTTGTCTTCATTGATCTTTCACTACTATACACTTTTACTTATGCAAATTATATCTGCTTTTATTTTTATTATTCCTTTCCTTATATATTTTAAGACTAGATTTGTTGTTCTTTTTCAGCAACTAGAAAATCAAGCAGCAGAGGTTGCTTCTTGAAATGGAAGTTTATAATGTTGCTCACCCCACTTTCTTCTTTTTAAATTTACACTATGAAAGGTGTATTTCCCTCTAAGGTCTGGTGTAGGCTTCTCACAGTATGGCGTATTTTAGTTACATTGTAATTTAGTGCAAATCATTTTTATTTCCATTTTGATTTCTTCTTGTTATTTAGAAAGATATAGTTTAAATTCCAAACATATTGAATTCCAAACAAAAATAAAGATATTTTTAGCCATCTTTTTGTTGTTGACTTCTAGTTCAATTGCATTGTGGTCAGATAATAATCACTACAAGTTCGCAGCTCTCTGAAATGTATGAAACTACTCTGTAGCCCAGGATATGATACATTTTGTTAAATGATACATATGTAATTAAGAGAAATGAATATTTTGCTATTGTTGCATATAAAATTCTATAAAATTCAATTTGATTAATAACATTCTTCAAAATTCTATGTCTTTACTGATTTTATGTCTGTTTTTCTATCAATTATTGAGAGGAGAGTATTAAAATATCAACTGTGTTTGTGAACTTATCTATTTCTTTTGTCAATAATTGATTCATGTAATTTTAAACCAAGTTATTTGATTTATACAAATTTGGGGTTATTGTCTTCTTGACTAAGTTATCTTTTTATCCTTTTTATCATTAGGCATTTTTCTATTTATTTCTGGTAACATTTATGGTCTTAAAACATATTTAATCTGATATTAATATACCTTAATTATTTTTAGTTAGTATGAGTATAATACATCTTCCCTTCTTTTACTTTCAAACTTTGTCTTTTTAATACAGTGTGACTATTGTAAAGAAACATAGTTAGATTTTATTATTTCATGCACTCATATTCTCTTTTTTTCATGGTATATAGTCTACCTACATTTAGTTTAAATATTGATATAATTGGGTTAAAGTAAACTCTTTGTGTATTGTTTTCTATTTTTCCCATCTTCTCTTTATATTCCTCATTTGTTTCTTATTCCACCTATGTATAGAAGTCTAAGCTATCATATTTTTCATAATTTCTTTTGAGAAATCTTATCATATATCTTAATGTCCTTTTGAATGTAAAGTGTCTTTAATCTTTAGCTGTATTTAAAATTTTCTCTTTGTGTTTGGTTTTCAGGACTTTTATTTCTGATATGATTTATTTGATTTTATCTTTCTGGAGATAGCTGTGTTTCTTTAATTTGGGAGTGTTTTATTTTTAATTACATTTTGAAAATTATTTGCCATCATCTTTTCAAATGTTTTCTCTACACCATTCTTTCCTTTCTTTCTGAGACTCTGATTACATTGTGTAGAATCATTTGTCTGGATTCAAATGGTCTCTTACATGTGTTCTAGTTGATCTATTAATTTGAATTGTTTAGTATTTACTAATCTTTTCTGCTATGCATAGTCTGTTGTTCATCCATGCAATGGATTTGAAATTTCATAGTCTATATTTTTAGTTTCATTATTTCCATTTTATTATATAAATCCCAGTTCTCTATTGAGCTCATATTTTTATTCATTTTGTCCATTTCCTTTAATTTATCTTAATAGTGTTCTCACCAAGTCCTTCTCTCTGTGAACATGGGGATCGTTTGTGGATTTGTTTTTACTACTTTTATCCTCTTGACTATCTCTCACATTTCATGAATCCTTATGCATCTCATGCTATTTGAAAATATACCTTTGTATCATGAATCCTTATGTATATCATGCTATTTGAAAACATACCCTTGTAAAAAAAATACCCAGAGAGGCAGAAATTGGTGTCATTTATTCCTGGAAGTTTTATCCCTTAGTTTTTAAGCAAGCTCTGTGAAGGGCTGATACCTCAATTCAATCAGATAGTGAGCTGGTCTATATATTCTGTTAGTTATGCATGGATACAGGGCTACTGTGAAGATTTGATTATATGGTGTTTGATCTTTTAATAAATTTTTTTTTACTAAAAAGTGGTATTTTTTCCCCTTAGATATCAGTGTGTGTCTAGTTTTGATTTAACACAGCATTACCAAGTGAGGAAAAATAAAGTTGTCCTTTGTTCAACAAAGTACCCCCTTACTCAGGGATGACGTGGTTTCAGATTCTATTTTTGGAAAATGCTGTTTCAATTGCCAAGTTATATTAAGACCATGAAATGATTTTCCATATCCCAGGCCCAGGGTTTCTTTCAAAATTAAAACTTTTAATAATGGCATCATAAGAAAATGATAAATAATTTCACCCTAATAAACCTATAAGAAACTTCACCTGACTGATTTTTAGACAGTGCTTCATTTATGCTTATCTGAACTGCGAATGTGTTGCCCACTCCTGTGTCTGCACTTTTCTCATATCCCCTCATCTAGGAATGCCTTCACTCTTTCTCTAAAAACCTAAATCCACACTATTCAACTAGTGCATTAATATTTGGAAATTTCCACATTGCTTATTTTTCTTCTAGTTTCTGTTAGCATATATTACCTGAATCATGTACTTTGGTTTTTAATCATATAACTACTTACATGTATTTTCAACTGATGTGTATATATCTTATTCATAGCTGGATTGTGTTTTTTTTAAATTTTTTTTTAATATGCAAGGATCTATGCGCCATTCATATTTAATCATCCCAGTAATTTCAACGCTGCTCTTAACTTTTGTTGTACTTTGTTTTACGTCTCTCTTTCATCTTTGTGGCTGCACCTCAGAATCAGCGAACCCTGGATTGGTGGGCCCAGGTGAGCAGAGCCAAACCTGAGTGTTGGTACCATACAGAAGCTGATTGAAATTGAGGAACATGTTAACTTTATGTGGATTCGCATGGTTCTCATTGCAGAGTGAGCCCAGGCTGAAGAGTTCTGATGTTTTATCCAGGGGTGCACTGGTATTTGCTGCTTAAAGGGCATTACACTTTTTTGAATACTGAAGGAAGCTTTACCTGTGGTGAGTGTCCAATATGCCTTTTCAGTTGTATTAGTGAGCTTCTTTTCAGACCTTTCTAAAAAGATGGATGCATCCATTTCTCATTAAATACATGAAATAAGTTGAACAGAGGTATTTGTTATTTTAATAAAAATCTTAATAGATTATCCAGTACACCAGGCCTGTTAAGCATTTACCAGGCTATGTTCAACAGATTTAAGTGATGGTGATAATTAAATTAATTGGTCAAAATGTTTTGTAAGTACTGCACTACCATTTATATATTGCCAATGCACATAAACACAGTAGAGTCCTGTGGCAAAGAAGTTGAGTTTTCAGAAATATTTGATTTGGGAGAACGTTTGTTTTCTTCTGCAAACCTATCAATATCTCTCAGAACACTAATGCTTTAAGGAATACATTTTGGGAAGCTTGGTATAGGATAATATCAATCTCCTGGCTACATACTGTCAATTCTCTTTCTTTATTTTAGTGTTCATCTTTATCCTCTATTACTTGGTTTTAAGACACTGTTGAAACATTATCTTTCAAATGCACGGAATGTCTAAATGCCTCTCACTTACTAAAAATTCCCAAGGAGCTTTATACTATGTGTAGATACAAATTCTGTGGTCTGAATTTTTGATTCTTCCATTGTGACAACTGTCTTAGTTTCCTGTTACCTCTGTAACAAGTTAGCACAAACAGTGGCTTAAACAATACAATTTATTGTTGCGCAGTTCTGGAGGTCAGAAGCCAGACTCAGGTCTCCATGGGCTAAAATCAAGATTTCAACAGAGCTGCTTTCCTTTCTCGAGGACATTACTTGCGTTGTCACATCTCCTTTTATGACCTTCTCTTCAACATTTAAGGACACTTGTGATCACATTAGGATGTTGACATTTCTGGGGTCCATTGTCTTACTGACTTCCTTAACCACTTAAAATATATCAAGTCACTAATCTTAGTATCTGAAAACAAATCAGTAATAACCGTATAGAAGTATTGAGCTGATACTTTGGTCACAAAATTCTTACCCTAAGTCATTCCTGATTTTTAGATCTTGAGCATTTCCTGGGTGTCCCCTTGTCCTAGTATTCTGGAATTCAGACTCTTAGTGGAGGAAAGAAAGATGGTGTTACTTTATATTTGCAAAGCGTGAAGTTATTCTAGTTATTTTGGAGAAAAAATATTGGCGTGTGGGCTCTGTGATCATTGGCTAAATCATTTAAATACACTTTTAATCTAGACACCTTCCATTATTTTGCAACTATATTAAAGCTTATCATTATATGCATTATAAAAGGTTAACTCTAAACATGTTGATTCAGATATTACACAGAAAATACATTTTAATAGCGAACCTTTTGTAGTAACGATAAGTTATTGTTGTTTATTTTCAAATCATCATGACCTTGATTTTGTTTTAATTTGTCATTTGTCACTGGACCAAGAAATGTATAATACTTTAATGTACAGTCTTTTTCATGTGTACTTTAGTTTTAGAACACACTAAGAAAATTTAATTCAGTTTCCTATTTAAAATGCATAGCTTTCTAAAAGTACACCACAGGGACCATAAAGTATATTTTCTCTCCAAGACCAAAATGATGGCCTAGTAAGGATAATCTTTCTAAAGCTTCAGGCTTGGAGCAAAGAGCCTTGGAGGCAGCAAAGCCCAAGGTGATTGGAGAGTGAGAGCAGCGGAGTGACGAGGCCACAGCTACCACTGACAGCTATGTCGCTCTCCCTATGTCAGTCAGTTTGCAAAGCCTTCCAGGAACAGCTCTCCAAGGTTTCCCACTTGCCACCAGCCTTCTCTGCTTATAAATCCTGGGAAAACACGTCTCTCATGTGATTTGCTTTGGAATAGTTACTGAGTGCTATTACTGGGGTTGAATGTTTACGTAAAAGAACCAGCAGCAGGAAATATTTGGATTGAAATTCTGATATTTAAGAATAGGAGAACTCTTTGGTTAACAATGATGTGGGATCCAATGGGACGATGTAGGGGTTAGAGCCTCTAAATCTTCATGTAGGGGTTATAGCTTTTATAGAAATAATTTAGCTGTCAATTGGTCTATGTCAGTGGGTGTCACTTGATCATTTTGCATTCCTTTCTTCCTCTAAAACATGGAGAAGCTTATCACTAAGGTCTTTGCTCATCCTTGTTCCAGAGTCCTAATTATGAGAAATTTCTCTGTTTCCTAAGAAACGTCTATCTGCCTTTACTAGACGAGGTGTTTGGAGAATGGAATGCCTTGTATTTCAATCTAATCATCCCTATATGCTAGTCATATGTCCCTGGCTAGTATAAAAACATTTTCAGTACAGAGGCCATTTCTTACACTTCCTTTGTATTCACTATAGCAATAAAAACGAATTACAGAAAACAGATATTTTATACTCGTTAAACTAATTCTGGAGGTCTTTTATGCATGACTGTTTTATATTTAAGAGACATTTTAAGATATGATTTTATATTTAAACTTATAACTTTTAATTTTCTACATAGCATGTTTCCCAGAGACCTAGAAAAATTCATAATTTTAGTTATCTACAGAAAGGCAGTTCATTTTTAAAAAACTTCAAATGCCCCTGGTGATTAATAGGGATCAGGAATTCTACCACTATGTTTCATTACTTGTCTTTTACTATCTGTATTACTAGATGCCAGGATCATTTCAGCTTTGAGGACACACTGATGGGCCTGGAAATATGGCCCAGAAGAAGAGAAATGCCGGGATGTGCACTGTGCACCCTGGAAGGTCAGCGACGGCTGCAGCAGGGACAGAGAGGGCTGAGAGAAGAAAAGAAAGAATTCTCATGCAGTAGCAAAGGAGTTGCAAGTAACCAGCCCATATTTATGATTTGCATTAGGATGAATACACAGGTGGAAAGTGGGGGTGCCTGAGTCACCCTGTTAGAAAATGAGCTGATTAAGGAAGATTCTTATTGTACTTGGTATTTCATGCAGTGCCAGTTGCACCCAAGAGCAGCAGCCTTAATGGGTTGCTGTTTTATTTAATGAACAAATATATGTAGGAAAAATGGGAAATAATGTATAAATTATAAATATCTTGAGGCAATAGGAGTCTAAAAATGAATAAAGTTTAATGGCCGAAGGGAAGAAAAGCCATCAGTGCTGATTTTCCTTGGTAGGAGAAGCATGGTGCCCAGCGTACATCTATATAACTCTTGAATAAGCCTGGAAATGTAGTCTGGATGAAAAAGACAACTGCATTGACAATTTTTGCTCTTTTAAGTGACATTAAGAGAACAGAGAAAAACGCTAAATGCAGATATGCCCATTTCATCCGGTGGTGCCATAGGTTAATTTGAAAAGAATTAAAAATCCAGATTGCAGCCCAAATTGAGGAAGGCATCTTCAGATTTCATCCCTGTTTAGTTGAAAAGCCAGTAATGGTAGAAAATCTTCAGATGAAATGAGAATTGCTCTTGAAATAGTTCAAAGGAAAACAAACCGTCAAAACAACACCCACATGCATGAAGCAAATTTTTGAAAGGTCAAGGATTTTCAAGAAGAAAGATGATACAGTAAAATGGCCTGTATTTTGAAAATCGCCTTTCTCACCTCATTGCTAACAGCCACAGAATATTGCATACATTTCTTCCACATTTTCTGAACTTAGATAAAGGGATAAAAGAAAGTGACAGCTTCAAATTAATTCCCAGATAGCAATGAAAAATGAAACTTCTAAATATGTGTGTGTGCTGTTTTTTTTTTTTTGTATACTTACTAAATAAGCCATCATACTATTTTCTAGTTGCATTTTATACATAAATTTATGTGGACTTCTCACTCTATAATTAAATCAAGCACATACTGATTTCAAACAAGAATGCTGTAAATAGGCCACATTAAGAAAAAACAAGTATTAAAAGAAAAAATAAAAAGTTACATTAACGTGAATTAAAACCATGGATTATGTATTATTTTCCTTATGCTTTTTTTTTTTTCCTTTGCAAGGTCAGGCACCGGGAAGCAAACCGGGTCTCCAGCATGGCAGGCGAGAACTCTGCCGCTGAGCCACCCTCACACAGCCCCCTTATGCATTTTTTAATTCATTGTTTTTGGTATGAGTTTTTAAATGCTATCGTTAGCATAAATGCTAAAACTTTTAGGGTTCAATATTTTTTACATAGGAAGTTAAAAATAAGGGTTCTTTTACATTTATTCTAAGATTACTAAGCTATCATTTTCTATCATATGTATATTTTTTCAAAGAAAACTAACTTACAATTTTTTCTCAGCATTTATTTTAAGACATACAATTTTAAAGTATTTGACTAAATACTCTCATAATTTCAATACTCTGCAATAAATATTTAATAATCTAGAATTTTATGTTATTTTTTCTGATGCTCAAGATAGAAAAAATTCTAAAATTTATCACCAATTATACAGAAAGTAAAATGTTAGCAAGTATAGACCTAAAAAAACAGTTTTTTGCAAGTCACTTTCAATGACTGCAGGATAACACTTCATGTAAACTAGGTCATAGTCTTTTCTCTCCGCACATTTTGAATGTTTAAATGAAAGAATAAATTAATTCTATTTTTAAAATGGAATTTAAAAATTTTAGAAAAATAGATCCATTTTCGAAGAACGCACACACGTGCATTCAAACTCATTTATTTACTGTCTTAGTTTGGACACTCAATTATATTTAGTGGGCTTAATCATGAAGTTAAATAATAAAAACTTGCTAATCTTAAGAACTATTATACAAATGTTTTATAAAAAGTAAGGTTGTACATATATAATTTTTTTCAATATTTGTCATCCCCACATTCATAAGTATAGTTTATAGATTAGAAAATATGACTATTATGATAGAAAAATTATCATCATAATGCACTAATATTGAAGTAACAAGCATCCTACTCAGCTAAATGAGCCGGGCTGAAGGACATTTCAGGAAACAGTCAATTGGAGAATGTGATGGTTAATTTCCTGTGTCAACTTGGCTAGGATGTGATGCCGGGTTTATCTGGTCTTGCCACCACCTGCTTGTTCCGGTGAGGGTATTTCAGGATGGGATATGCTTCCATGAGCGACAAAGGAGGATGCCTTTAGCAGTGTGGTGAGTCTCCACATGCAATCAGCTGGAGGTCTCAAAAGCCAGAATTGGGAATGTCAGAGGTCAGAGAAGGACTTGGGACTCAACCCCAGCATTGGCTCTGGCTCGAATTTCCAGCCAGCCAACTCTGGCTGGGGAATTCAGACTAAGGGCTTCAGCCTGACCTTTATGGGACTTTCCAGCTTGTCACCGGCTCTAATGGAGTTTTGGCTTGTGCATGGCATGAGGCAGCGTATATTTCTATAGTATTTGTCCTTTTGGTTCTGTTTCTCTGGAGAACCCTGATTGATTTAGAGGATAACCTGATTACTACAGTAAAGAACCTAATTCCACCAAAGCCCCGCTTTCCTGTGACCTCTTTCACTTTGCTGCTGTTTTTTGCTTCCTGTGCTATTTCATGTCATTTTCAAAAATAAAAAATGCCATCTATCCTAAAAGAGTAGCTGCTAAACAAATTGTCACAGACTAACCTTTGGGATTAATTGACTTGCAGACGCTACGGAATTATTGGTCCTATGAGGAACTTGAATAAAGAAATTGACTCTGAGCTTTGCACTAATACATTTGTCATATCACAGACCCTTAAGGGAAGACTAGACTCTCCATTAGACTGTCAGTTAAAATTACCAGGAACATTTTGTATGATTTCTCTGTCATCTTCAATTTTTCTTAGACTCAAGTAACTTGAAAGTAGGGCAAAAATGAGAGTGAGATAAAGCAAAAGCACTGTTAGAATCCAAGGAGAAGGAATAAATGAAAAGTCTGAAGCAGATAAAGATGAAATTTCCAATTTTGGAATTCTTGCAGTTACTTACAGTTGAATCAGTATGTTGAGAATTATGGCCAGATAACTAGAAATGATTTTTTAAATTTGTATATCCCTTTTTACACTGACTGTGTTCCATAATAAGTGTGCTAAAATTGATTGTTTATAAATGGACTCATGTTTCATCATAGGCTTACATTAGAATTTCTAAATCCTTTACATTATTTTTGTCAATAACACTGATTGAATTCATTTTTCCTTAACCCTTAATTCTGAAAATTTTATTTCTCCAACTTTCTGACATGTATCCAGTGATTTGCAAGCAAACACTTCATTGCACAGCTTGCTGTAGAAAGGAATCTTTTTTGTAAAGCACTAAGTGAATATTAAATTCCTAAATTTATTTTGTTATTTTGAAATTATGCATGTATGGTTCTCTGTGGCAAGAATATGTTCTCCTAAATGAGCACTAGAGATCAATGAAAATTCTTTCTTATGACTTCTGGAGTATTTCCTGAAAAATACAAAGAAGCTTTAGTGCATAAATATAAAAGGTCAGCAACTGTTATGAAGGTGTAAAATAATTCATTAGAATATATAAAAGGTTGTATTAGCAACAAGGGTGTACTCTCAATACTAACTCAAAAATAATGGCTATGATTAGTTCTAATTTTGCCTTCTGGTATTATTATCTGAGTAAAAGCTCTGTAAATCCAATGTACTGCCATTATTTAAACTAGTAAAATGTACAAATACACCTTAGGGTTTGTACATTATTAACCATGTGGTGTGATTACAAGCTTTCATTTAGCAAAACTTTTAATTTTTAAGGTAATTTAGATGACTGCAAGTTACCATACTAGATAATCATTAATTTGCTGAAAATCTGTATTTGTTCCCTATTGCTGTTGTAACAAGTCACCACAGACGTGGTAGCTTAAAGCAACACAAATGTGTTATCTGACAGTTTTAAAGCTCAGCAATCTGAAATGTTTCTTATGGGCTAAAATCAAGGTGTTGGCAAAGCTGTGTTTCTTTTCGAGGCTCTAGGTGAGAATTCGTTTCCTTGTTTTTTTTAGCTTCTAGCGGCATCTTCATTCCTTGGCTTTTGGCCTCTTTCTTCAATTTCAAGCATGACTCCAATCTCTGTTTTTGTCACACTTCCTCTTCAATTCCTGCTCTCTTGCCCTCCCGTTATATCACTGATTGCCTACTGCTTGTTAAACCATGGGCTAAACACTGCATATTTAATACAGATGAGGAAGACATAGTTCATTTATCGGATCCTGATTGTGGTTGAAGAGCCAGATGAAAAGTCCAGGTGTGAGAATATTTATCACTTACAGTTAGATGTTATCTTCTCAATGTTATCTAAACACGTGAACTCATCCTCCTGAGTTTTGATGAAGATATTTTAAAACGTACTTTATCTTTGTAACTCGTGGTTTAAATAGTCTCTTTGGATGAGTAGTTCTCTTTTGAGTAAATGTACATTCTTTCTAATTTCCTCTTTCTAATTTCCTCTCCTCTCTTTCTTCCTTAGAAGGCAACTGGGATGGTGGATGGGGCTTCACAACCGAGGGAGTGCTGGATTCAGGTGACGCCCTCTGCCTCCTCAGTAGTCATTACTGTGAGAACTGATGCTAGATCCATTGAATTAATATTATAAAAAATGAGGCTGCTGAATTTAATTTTCATTCCCTAGAGAGTTTCAAAGTTGATTCAGACAATGGTTGTTGGCTCTGGAAAATGCTACATATACTGCAGACTCATGCCCAGGTGTGCTACATCTGGACTCAATTGGTAGTCCGTCTTGCAGATGTTTGTACCAGTGTTACATCTCCATAATGACTCTAAAAGTAATGTCCACATCCCACATTATCTCTGAGCATAGGATAACTTTTTGGTCTTTCTTCAAGAGATTTGAAAGGTGAGGGAGTCTTCATCCCTCACTATCTCCCACTTTTTCTTTTTCCTTTCTGCTTACCATTACATGGTCCTAATGTGCTGGAGTTGACATAAGATCATCTAGTTTGACAGTCTTTTCTTGCCCCAAAACTTCATTGGGAAAGTAAGCAAAAACTCTCTAAATTTACCTCTTCTTCATCCTATCGTACACTTTCATCCTTACTGTGCAGTTTTCCCTTGTAGAAGGTAATCTTAACACACTTCTCATGCCTTCCTTTCTCCATATCTTTACCTTCTCCCATTCTGGGTTAGATGAATCTTCTTTGGCTAATGATAAAATCTATTGCCAAGTCCACAAAGGATGGCTCCTGATAAGTTGTTAGGGGTGAAAGAAAGAATTTAGAATCTTTTCCTTTGACTACTTCAAAAGCTATTTTTTTCCATAATGATTTTTTAAAATCATGTTTGATAGGAAAGATGAAATGTGAACGCTATGTTCTTAATAGCATCAGTGTTCTCTCTGATTGCCACACATTGATTTGATGAGTGAAAAACTGCAGACCAAAAAGACTGTCAGGATTTGAAAATATTTTGGGACTATCTCAGAATACCCCTGATTGTTATATTATACAAGATTTTAGCAAATTGTTATGAGTTAATAAAGGGAGGATATGGGCAATCATAAAAGATTACTTATTTTAGGTTGGATAATCAAATAACATCTCTCTGAAGAAGTGATATTGAGTGGAACTGAAGAGAGCTGGCATTTAAGCATGAGGGAATGCACATTTTTCTCAGAAAGAACAGCATGTACAAGTCTTGAGGCAACAAATAGCACGGTGAAAGTAAAACAAACAGAATAAAAATTAACATGGCAAGAGTGTAATGAGAGGGTGAGAGGGAGTATAAATAGCCCCAAACCAGGTGATGAAAACGTTATAAGCCACGGTAAGAAAGGCTGATTAGATTCTTTTCATCTTTCTAATTTGTAATTATGTTTTTTGTATGTGTTAGAAAAGTTGTAGGTTTTATGTCTCAAGCTTCCTGGAGTGCGTCTTCTGGGAGGAGGTTCACCCCTGAACCCAGACCGCCCAGACAGGACCAGGGGCCCATGAAGAGG
Organism: Myrmecophaga tridactyla; assembly: GCA_004026745.1. Classification (NCBI taxonomy): domain Eukaryota; kingdom Metazoa; phylum Chordata; class Mammalia; order Pilosa; family Myrmecophagidae; genus Myrmecophaga; species Myrmecophaga tridactyla. The sequence goes on from PVIY010000166.1 coordinate 156,198, forward strand.
GTGAAGGCTGGCTCCAAAGTGCCCTGGGAGGAGATCAGGAAAGGCACCAAGAGATTTCCTGGTCTGCCCAGCAAATGCAGCCCATGAACTAACTGTCCCCTGCAACCCAGAGGAAGCCTAGCACCTTAAGTCTCCAGCACCACTGCCCCAGGGCAGGATGACACTGTGGCTCCTGTCTCCATCTCGTTGGGCAGAAGTAATGGTTACCCTCTAAGCCAGGCTCCTAGAGGTCCAATCAGAAGCTCTGATCAGTGATCAGGATTGCCCACCCCTGTTTTGGTAGAAGAGGATTGAGATGTCCCTTTCTGTCACCAGCTAGGTAGACAGCAGTGGGACTTGTGACGTGTGTGTGAAATGGACACCAGCAGTGAGTGTCATAGAGCTGACCAGTGTTCTTCCCTGGAACTTGCCAGCCTCTTCCTCCCACTCCCCCCTGGTTGCTGTACTGTGTGCTTCTGGCCCCCAGAGCTTCAAAATAGTTGTTTGTGTCACACAGTTCCTGCCTATCTAATAGTTGTTCTGCTGAAAGGACTGAGTCCTGGAGCTCCCTACTCTGCCGTCTTCCCACAATTATGGCTTAGATTTTAACTATACCATGAAGCTACTTGAGAACATTAGGCTGGGTGATGACACGTTCCTCTTCGTGTTTCAACAAGTCATTGTTGCTACTAGCTAGAGTAGCTCAGTCCAGTAGAAATATATTGGAAGCCACAAATGAGAAGCACATGTACTTTAAAATTTTCCATAGCTGTGTTACGAAAGTAAAAATAAGCAGGTGAAATTAATTGTAACAATATATTTTATTTAACACAATTTATCAAAATTCTTATCACTTCAATGCTTTCATACAAAGTCTTCAAAATCCTGTGTTTATTTTATGCAGACTAGCCATGTTTTAAGTGTTCTATAGCATCCTTTGTCTATAGGCTAGAATACCAGGAAGCGCAGATGTAGAAAGGAAATTGGTAAAAATGAGAGACCAGAAACAAGTGGTGATTACCATCATTTAGGTAAAAAATGGCTGTGGACAGACAAGGCGGTGTCAGTAGAAGTGAGGGTAGAATGGGAACACCTGCCAATTGAACCTGTGGGACTTAGGGACAGGTAGACAGCAAGGAAGACACAGGGATTTAGTTTAGATAATTACCTGACGGGTTGTGTTGTTTACTAAGAGAGAGAAGGCTTGAGTTGAGTAGAACTTTTTTTTTTTAATCAGTGTAGAATTTATTGAACATTTATTATGTGTTCTTCATTGTTTCATAGGTTTTCTTTCTTTCTTTCTTTTTTTTTTGTATGCTGTGTGGCTGGGTCACATTTCATTCTTTTTCATGTAAGTATCCCATTATTGCAGCAACATTTGTTGAAATTTTGTTGGTTTTTTTTTTGTTGTTGTTGGTTTGTTGGTTTGGGAAGTACATGAGTTGGGAATTGAACCTGGGTCTCCCACGTGGCAGGGGAGAATTCTAGCACTGAACTACCCTCACACCCCTGTTCTATAGGGTTTTTAAAAAGTTGTACGTAAATGTATTTTTTCTGAGGTATATCCACACGTCATAGAAACTATCCGAAGTATACAATCACTTGGTTCACAGTATCATCAAGTGTTGTGCATACAGTCCCATGATAGAATTTAGAGCATTTTCATTACCCCAGAAAAGAAATAAAAATAAAAATCTTAATCCTCCCATGCTCTTATCACCCTATAATAGTGACCCACAGTGTTGATGCAGTACATTTGTGACTGTTGATGAAAGAGTTCTGCGATAGGTACATTTTCTCCATATACCCCCGTATTATTAACTCTTCATAATAGTGTTTTACATCTGCTCTAGTTCATGAAAGAACTTGAATATATTTGTATAGTTAATCATGGCTATCATTCACCACAAGGTTCGCTGTGTTCTACATTCCCATTTTTTAACCTCCAATTTCCCTTCTGGTGACATACACGGCTCTGCACTTCTGCTTTCCACCACATTTACACTAGTCGGTGCGGTTTCGTTTTCTCACAATAACGCTACTGTCACCTCTGTCCATTCCCAAAGGTTTGCTTTCAACCTGCAAACATTCGGCACATATGAAGCAACTGCCCCCCATTCTTTAGTCTGATTCTATATCCTGTCAACTATAATCTCTATTTTAAGTCTATGTATGGGCTTGCACATTATGATTACTTAATATTAGTGAGATCATAAAAATTTGTCTTTTGTGTCTGACTTATAATGTCCTGAAGGTTCATTCATGTCATTTCATGCTTCAGAACTTGACTCCTTCTTACTGCTGAATAATAGTCCATTGTATGTATACATCACACATTGCTCATCCGTCCATTGGTTGATGGACATCTGAGCTGCCTCTCTCTTTTGGTGATTGTGAACAATGCCGCTGTGAGCTTCAGTGTGCAAAAGTCTGTTTGTGTCGTTGCTTGCAGTTCTTCCTGGTATTTCCTGAGTAGTGGGACTGCTGGGTTATAAACAGCTCTGTACTTAGCTTCCTGAGGAACTGCCAAATTGCCCTGCTCAGCAGCTGTGCCATTTTACCTTCTCACCAGCCGTGAGTAAGTATTTCCATTTCTCCATATCCTCTCTAACACTTGTAGTTGCCTGTTTGTTTAAGGGCAGCCATTCTCGTAGGTATATGTCTTTGTGGTTTTGATTTGCATTTCCCTAGTAACTAGTGAAGCTGAGCATCTTTTCATGTGTCTCTTAGTCATAGGTATTCCCTCTTTGGAGAAATGTCTAATTATGTATTTTGTACGTTTTTAAATTTAGTTGTTTGTCTTTTTATTGTTGAGTTGTATGATTTCTTTATGTATAACAGATATCAAACCCTTATCGGATATATCGTTTCCACATATTTTCTCTCATTGAGTCTGTTGCCTTTTCACCTGTTTGACAAAGTCCTTTGAAGCACTGAAGTATTCAATTTTGAGGTATCCCCATTTATCTATTTTTTTCTTTTATTACTTGCGCTTTGATTGTAAAAGCTAAGAAACTAATGCCCATCACTAGCTATTGATGATATGTCCATACATTTTCTTTTAGAAATTTCATGGTACTAGTTCTTATATTTAGGTCTTTGATCCATATTTAGTTAATTTTTGAATAAGGTGTGAAGTAGGGGTTTTCTTTCATTATTTTGTTTATGGATATACAATTTTCACAATACCATTTATTGAAAAGAACTTTCTGTCCCAGTTGAGTGGACTTGGAAGCCTTATCAAAAATCAATTGTCCATAGATCTGATGGTCTATTTCTGAGCTCTCAATTCCATTCCATTAATCAGTATGTATATCTTTGTGCCAATGCCATGCTGTTTTGAGCACAGTGGCTTTATAATATGCTTTAAAGTCAGGAAGTGTGGTACCACCACTTCATTCTACTCTTTCAAGGTGCTTTTGGTTATTCATGGCTCCTCACCCTTTCAAATAAAGTAAATAATTAGCTTCTCCATTTCTGCAAAGTGGACTGTTGTAATTTCAATTGGCATTGCATTGAATCTGTAGATCAATTTGGTGTAACTGGCAGTTTAACAACATTTAGTTTTCCATGAACACAGAATATCTTTGCATTTATTCAGGTCTTTGATTTATTTTAACAACCCTTTTTAAGCTTAATTCCTGCTGTAGGTCCCTGTGGACTTGGGTCCCTGTGTCTGGATATAGGAGGGGATCTGTCTTACCGCTATGAGAGATTTTATAGGCTGTGTCCCCAGTGGCAGGTAGCAGAGGTCCAAGCTGCCACCTCTGGGCACATCCTGAGCTTTGTGAGACCGAACGAGCAGGAAGGGAGAGGACCTGCTGGTCAAGGACAGCAGTTTCCTACCTGGAAATTTTCTCTTTCTTTGATTCACCATTTGTGGGATCTTTCTCCAGTCTATATCTTCTTCCAGAGTTCTGAACAAGTGAGAATTGCCTTTTTATTTGATAACTCTCTGGGGAGAGGTTTTCAGTAGCTGTTGATGTTGCCATGCTGATGATGTCACTCTCCAAAGAACCATTTTTGAGGGAAGGGTAAAGATATGAAAGAGGACTAACTACTTTAACTTTGGAAAATAAGCGACTGGAAGCAGTTAAGAATAATCTTCAAAGTTCCGGTTGCAAAACTATATTTCACTCATTATTTTTACCCTTTTTTTCATTCACAAATCACCAAAATGAAACATGGGAAGTAAAAAATGAAATTGTAAAATCTAACCTTGACAAAACTAGAAGATACCTGAAAGCCCCAACCAAAGCTAGTAAACATTAAACAAGGGTGTAGAATGATTTAGAGTGGAAACCTAGGGCTAGAGGAATACCTGAGATTGCTCAGGAAATCAATACAATTGGTGCCTTCCAGAATTGTGCAATAAAAGTTTGTATAACTATATTTAATAATTCTGTTTACGGACTTCATTATGACTTGTCCAAACACTCTTCTCCTAAGTGAGTGACACACACTGAAATGCAAAACCAACGAAGAATTGTTTGCTATATTTGGAATGGGATGTGCAGTTTGTGTTGGGAACTTCCTTGGCCCCAGTTTGGTTTCAATGAGAAGCAATCGAGACAAGATGAATGAGCAGTTACAAAGCCAAGCCATGTATACGGGAAGCGTCTGCTGATGAGGCAGAGGTGAGCATCAAGAGCTTTCCAGTGACATTGCTTTTGATCAACTGGATGGAATTCAGACCAACAATCCTATTTCTTAAAGAAATTTCTATCAACCAAAAGAATGTCCTTGCATGCTTCCCTCAATCATAATACAATAAGAAAGCAAACAAACAAAAACTCTGAAGAGTTCAAAAATGAGTAGTCAGAAGAAGATCATACAAGAGAAATAAGAAACTAAAAAATAAGGGCATATTAATTACACTCATCAGTAAAATCTATCCAAAAGGTTCAATAACTTTTACCAAATATATTTTTATTAAATCCCAAAATTTCAAAAGCCCAGGAGTTCAAGGAGAAGATACAAGGGTTCAGAGAAAATGCAGAGGGACAACAAAAAGTCAAGCAACATGTGAGCAGAGCTCAGAAGAGAACTGGGAGAGAGAAGCTATACTAGCATATGTGCAGAAGCCAAACTGGAATCACCACGACAAAGCAGAATAGGTATTGCAGAAAACATAGAAATGACAAGGTGCTCGGATTGAGAAAAGTAAACAAATGAAATAGAATTGAAATGAAGGAAAAACATGTGGGCACAACATAAAGGAGGTTGAATGCATGTAATTAGTGTCCTTGAAGAAGAAATTAAATATAATGGAATGAAAAATATATTAAAATATTTAGAAAAATTGTAGAAATAAAATATTTAGCTCTATATATTGAAGGGACAAAACACATCTCAGGCAAATTAGATGTAATTCTTAAGAAGATAGAGCTTACTAAAGTTACCAAATTTCAAAGATTAAGGAAGAATGTATTTTTGTTAGCAAAGCAAAGAGATTGTTGAATATAAGTGTTTTACCTCATAGTTCTCTAGCACAATATTTCAGGCTAGAAGAATTTGAACAATGTTAATTAAGTCTTGAAGGAAAATTGTATATTCAACTGAAAGGACTTTCAAGGGCAAAGGCATAAAACAAATATGTTTTAAAGATGTGGAGACTCATGAACTAAAGCTTCTTATATCCTTATAAAAAACAATAGAACAAATTTCATCCTAGAAAACATTAATAGAGGACTATGTTCAAAGGACTAAGAATGAACATGATATTCCTTTGCCTGTAGGATTGAAATATAATTAAATGTAGGGGTTAGGTTTCCAAAGTCAAATATAAATGTTACAAATCCTGATAACGTAGAAATGATTATATATAACAAAACTTGCATGAAAAATAGCTAGGGAATGTGGGAGATATTGAAGTATGCTAATTTGCTCATCTTTTATTCTCAGTGGTCAAAAGAATTGATTAAAATATGATAAAGAAAATAATGGAATTATAAAGATAGTTAAAGGGTTAAAGAAAACACTAAGACAAACTATATAATCAACTAAAATTGGAAAGCAGGTGTGTAGCAGGAAAGGAAAAAGAAATGCAGTTATGCTAATTTCATTATTACACATAGAAGGGAGTGTTTTAATTGAAATTATCGATATAGATATAATTGCTAGAACAATGTATAATCCTTCCAAATTATCAGAAGACATACATAGAAAACAAAGCATGTGGTGAAATACTTATTAAATGAAAAACCTATGGAAAAAAATGACATAAAAGAAAATGAAGGGACTGAGAGTGAATGTATCTGTCATATGACTGAAGCAGAAGCAGCCGTGATGCTTTTGGCCTGGCTGTAAGAGTCAAACTGTGGCAATTCTACTGCATTTCTATTGGTAAAATCAGTCACGGAGGCCAGCCAAGAACCAAGGGGAGGGAATTAGATTTCTAAATGACAGATGTAGCAAAAATTTATAACCATTTAAATCCATAACATTATATAAATGCAAGTAATAATTATTTTATTAGCAATGTAGTCTATATTTATGTACATAAATTGGATTTCATGCAAAAACTGGAGAGTCAACCTTGTTGCTTTTACTAAAAATGAAAGATAATGCAAACATCTTTACTCCATCTTCAAAGATTATACCAGAAATGGACTGGCTTTTAAAAAGGGAATTTACTAAGTTACAGGTTGTGCCAGATTGCATCTATTATGTGCCCTGGAAAAGTCATGTTACAATCCTGACCCAGTCTTGTGGGAACAGCCATTTCTTTTAATCCTGATTCAACATTGTAGTGTGGAAGCATTGATTAGATTATTTCTGCAGAGATGTGGCACACCCAATCGTGGGTGTGATCTTTTGGTTAGAGGAAGATGTAACTCCACCCATTCAAGATGGGTCTTGATTAGTTTACTGGAATTCTTTAAAAGAGAAACATTCTGGAAATTGAGACAGAGCTGAGAGAGAGAGCAGAGGTAGATGCGTGGAGAACAGTTGCTTCAGAGAACAGAGACATGGATGATTGGAGATGCTTGGCACCTAGAAGACTTTGTTGTGTGTCTTCCCATGAGATGTGAAACAAACCAGAATGTGGACAGGGCCAAAAGAAGCCAAGGGACAAAAGCAGCACCAGAGAAACAAAGTGAGGAACTTCCACAAGAACAGAGGGTGAAAGCAATGGACCACGAGCAAGGGACCAGCAGATGCCAGCCACGTGCCTTCACAGCTAACAGAAACATTCCAGACCCATTGGCCTTTCTTGAATTAAGTTATCTTTCCCTGGATGCCTTAGTTTGGGTATTTTCATAGGCTCAGAACTGTAGTCTTATAGCTTATTAAATTTCCTTTATACAGGCTGTTCCCATTTCTGGTTTATTGCATTCTGGTAGCTTAACAAACTAAAACACAAGCTTGCAGTCCTAAGGCCATAACAATGTCCAAACTAAGACATCCAGAGAAAGACATCTTTATTCAAAAAGAGCTGATATGTGTCACATGGGAAGGCACGTGTCTGGCATTTGCTGATTCTCGTTCTTGTTTCCATTGCTTCCAGTGGCTGATGCCAGTGCTTTCCTCTCTAAACATCTGCGGGCCTTCACTTAGCTATTCCAGGACACAACTATGAGTTGTTGCTTGCTTAGCATCCCATGGGAACGCACATGGCACTGAAAGCTGGACTCTGCATCTCCAAATGTCTGTGTCTTTTAGCTCTGGGCTTTCTCCAAAATGTCTCTTCTTTTAAAGAACTCCAGTAAACTAACCAAGACACAGCTTAAATGGGCTGATTCACATCTTCATCTAATCAAAAGTTCCCACCCATAGTTAGGTATGTCATATCTCCATGAAAACAATCCAAAGTTTCCACTCCATAATCTTGATTCAAGATTAAAAGAAACATGGCTGCCCCACAAGATTGAATCAGTATTAAAATATAGCTTTTCTGGAGCACATCATAGTTTCAAAATGGAACAATCAGGAATTGGATAATATTTTATACTAACCTTAGGGACTATTTTATACACATCAAAATATCAGAAAATATTCACCTCTGGTATGAACAGTTTAAATGACAAGGTTTATAGACAAAATGATAAAAGGGAAAATGAAAAAAATCAGAGACACATTTGTGATGCTGGGATTGTGCTTCCTTTCTAATGACCTTGAAAATTAAACTTTTCACACTAGAGGCCTCTATTTATTGAATATTCATGTAACATTCTACAGTGCCTAAGATATACGTGGCAGGTTTCTGATTTCAACTGGTTAAACAGCAGTGGTAAAATGTGGAATAATGGCATAAAATATAATCTCAATTTTTCCTAACTCTTGGAAGATGAAAATTATAGTTTTCTTTCTATACTGATGACTGTCCACTAGCAACAAATATATCATAAGATATATTTCTTCAATAAAAGTTACTGGGTAATACCTATTTAGTAAGGAAAACACAAACTAGTAGTTTTCAAAAATAATCTACTGCAATTTCCCCCATTATAAACTATTAAACATCTAAGCATATTTCACAAGCATCTCAAGTACATTATTTTAAAAATGTACAAGGCGGGCAATGGTGGCTCAGTGGCAGAGTTCTTGCCTGCCATGCCAGAGACCTGGGTTTGTTTGCCGGTGCCTGCCTATGTAGAAAAAAAAAAAAGTATAGGTCTGCCTTCCATATCACTGTTGTACACAGAGAGCAAAACAGGCTGTGAGCAAATAACCAGTATTTTGCCTGGGTCTGTAACATTATAAAATCCTTGCACTGGCCATTTTTGAAATCATACATTCACTTTTCCTCCCTCATAATTGGCTCCTGATTCAGCTTTGATAATACATATACCTTAATTTTTTTTTGCTGTAAAATCCTCAGATACTCACTAATGATGCCACCAAGTTATGATTTCCAACCCGAACTATTGCTTTAATATACCAATTTATGTCGGTTTGTTTTCAGCGCTACTAACGTCCGTTTTTAACATCCTTACAGGTATTTTAGAAGTTTTACTACCATCGTCAATATCCTAGCTCAATCACATATATTTTTATCAGGCAAAAGACCCTAAACTAAGAAAAACAGTCCATCAATTCTCCTTCTCTCCCCAGTCTCTTCTCTGACAGCCCTTAGAGTGTGGTCAGTAGATGATTAGGAGTCTTGAGGAGACTTTTCAGGTTCTGCAAGTTCAAAGTCATTTAAATAGCAGTGTTAATACATCCCTTCCTTTTACACTGTGCTGGTTTTTGCAATGGTGATGGAAAAGGAAAGGTGGCGAAACCAATGGTGCTGTGGGACAAGTCAAAGACAGTGATTCCAGACTCTAATTATACCCTTCACTGCCGGGCACTTGCAGTAAAAGGGAAAAAAAAAAACAAAAAACAAAGCCAGCTTAACTTAAGAATGTCCTTGTAAAGTAGGGAATAAAATAATCGTATTAAATTTCAAATCTCCAGTATACTTTTATTTTTAATATCGTGAGTGGCTCTGTGTGGAGCACTCTTGCAGCATGCAAACTCAGACATTCTCCTTGGAGTAAATAACTTATGTGAGGTGAACTAGGCACTTTTTAAATGGAACGCCATTTTTACTTGAAAGAACAGCTGATAAGCAAAATAAGACTACTTCGGCTTGGATATTTATTTGGCAGACATTTTTCCAAAATAAACAAAGTGGGCCTTTTACCTCTGTGATATAATGTATTGTCTATGAGAAAATGTGATCTTTCAAGTGAGAATTAGGCCTTTGGATAACTTGCATCATCCACTGTAAGCGTCACAGCTTCCTAAAACTTAAATACTTTTCCGACAAATTATCAATGGTAATATTAATGGATGCAATTGTTTTGGTATTGTACCAGGGATGGATATTTTTCAAATGATCAATATACAAACTTAAAAAACTATTACATGAATAAAAAGATCCACTTAAAGGGCTGATAGACTAATGGATTTAATATAGAAGATAAAAAAAGTTCATTGATTGGTAGGGGTTTCAGATTGACTGCAACTAACTTTTAGGAAACTCCCGCTTGTTGAGTATTAGTGTAGGATTGAAGTACATTCCCACGATTTTAAAAGACTATTAAAATATTCTTCTGTATAATGCTGTGCTTTTTCCCTATCTTTTAAGTACAAGAACTTTTCACACTGGAAAGTTTCATGTGCCAGATACCATGTCACATTCTGAAAACACAGAATTGAGCCAGTCCTATAATATCTGTGCTAGCACTGAGCATACATAGTCATTTATTGCTATGTTCCTAAAGTTAAGGTAGATATGCAACAATTATTAATTTGATTTTTAAATAGTTTAATTTTCTGCCTACCCATTCTCAGCTAATTTTGTTGATTTCTCTGTCACTGTTCTATGCCTTTCCTTTTCATAAGTTTGTTTCTGACATTTTATAATATATATCTTCTTTCTAGGCACTTGCTAACTTATATATAGATCCCAGCCACCAATATGTTTGTGATTTCTGAATATACAGTACTGTTTGGCCACTTTTGTATAATTCAAACTTGAATTTCTAATTATCTGCTTCAGTCTTTTGCCTATAAATATTAACAACCCTTTAAATAGGGAGCATCCTAACAAAAGCTTCAACAGATGAGTGGTAAAATTAAATGTGTTTTATATACACAATTGAGTATTATTCAGCTGTAAAAGGAAATGAAGGGCTCGTGCATCCTACAACATAGATGACCCTTGAGGACAACACGTTGAGTGAAATAAAGCCAGCTAGAAAAGGGCAAATATTATATGCATTTGCATAAGTAGATAATGCAGATTTGTTTTTGAAAGAAGATGACAAGTTACCAGGGGGTAGGGAGTGCTGCTGGGAAATTAACGCTTAATTAGTATAGAGTCTGTTTGGGTGATGGAGAAGTTCTGGCTGTGGCTGGTGGTGGTGGCAGCACAATATTGGAATATAACTATTAAAACTACACTTGAAAGTAGTTAAAATGGAAAATTTTATGTTGATATATTTTACCATAATAAAAGTTGTAAAAACCTCAACAGGTAACAAAACACATCTAGTTCTTTAGCTCTACTCCTTCTTCATGTCAAAACCTTCATTTCTAGTAATAGATCCAAATGAGCAAATAAATCAATTGTATCACTGGAGTGTATAAGGGCCACATTTTTCACATCCAAATTGAGTAAGAAAATCTGTTACATGTGCAGGTGTGGGTGTTATTTATTTTTAAATGAACTCTTCCCATAAAATCCAAGATTCACAACAGCATTTCAGAAACTCCAGTCAAGTATGTAGAAATCAGCAAGGTAGCCTCAGGGTTTAGAGATGTGAACACACTCACAATAAAAGTGGTAAAAAAATCAAAACACAAAACCTCATAAAAGGGGCAATTTAGCCATCTTCAGAAATGCATTAACTTAAGGAAGGATTTCTTGTTAAGTGCTATCATTGGAGACTTGGGAAATACTAAATCTAATCGAAGAGACCACAGTGTAGCCACAGAATAAGAAAAGATGGCACTAAATCAGTTGTTTTCTAATCTGATTGTCAGAAGTAATGATGTGGTAAGCATTAGCAGATAATATAAAAGTAAGTAGAAAAAAATATAAAAAGAAACAAAAAAGGTAGGTAGAAGAATCTGTACGTATTTAGAAACACAGTCCAAAGGAGAGAGAAAATATATCTGACCAACACAGATATTTACTTCCCAAGGGAAATACATTTTTGTTCGGAGGCAAGTATAGTTTATTAGGCTCCTCTGTAGACAGGATGAAATATTACTTCAAGACAGTCCATTTTTGTTTGGTCTAATTCTATTCTTATTAAGAAAACCTGAGGCTATGTATTTAGGAGTTTGATACTGCATGAGCTTCCATGGATAATGGACATGAGTATTCCCTTTTGGACATAAACGGACTAGCGTTCTGGTGCATAAGGACTTTGTTTGGTCTTAATCAATTTATAGTAGTTAGCAGAAGCTTGACATAAACTACACTCAGTACACAGGAGTTGAACGAACTAATAAGTGCAAAAAACCCCCCAAAATATATAACACTTTGTGATCCTTAATCTTGATGTGGATAGAATAAATTGAAGGAAATTTTCTTTGGTAATTCTCTTTGGTAGCTGTTTTGCCATCTTTTCTCCAACGCACTTGGAAAGTTGAGTTATTAGATTGTTTAATCATGTATTATATCATTGGGTAGAACAGAATAAATGAATTAGCAATCTACATAGGATAATTATGATAAGGGAAAATATTGACTAGGGAAATTAAATTAATAATATAGTGAACTTTCAGTAGAAAGTAGGGATTGGCGTTTCTTTGTCAGCTATCATTATTTAAGAATAGGATGTTCAGGGGTTTACTCAGGAATCAGCTGACATACTAGCTCCTAAGAATGACTCAGACACTCACTGTACACAAGGACTTTCAGGATTCCACTCTGGAAAATTTTTTTCACTTTGAGAAATCTTTAACATAATTAACTATGGAAAGCAAAGGATTGCCATGTGTTTCCTGAGTGGTAAGAAATCTAATGGGATAATTGTAAGAGCCATTTTTAATAAGATAAGAGTTAGATTGCTGATTAGTTTATTTTTCAAGGTTACATTTTCATATGAAGACATTTCTGCTGCATTTTGCCAATGTTGCAGTTTGCTCAAAAGTCAACAGATTGTGTCTTCCAAAGGATCCAGTTATCAAAGTATATCATTCCTATTATTAAATATCCCTATTATGGTGAATCTATTCTAAATTAGTATGCATTTATTGAAAGTCTTATTTTCCCTCTTATCTTTGTAGTGATTATCAGTAAAGACTACTATTATATCACAAGTTGATGGAAATTGTTTTCTGACTGTATTGCACCGTGAGGGTTATGAGGGCTTTCAGATTCACTTTACTTGGGTGCCCTGGTTAATTAGAGTGAATGCTGCTTGCAGTGAATCCAAGGGGAGAAGAGAGGAAAAAATAGATAAAACATAGTTAAGTTGCATTTTCTAGCTGTGCATAGTACTTTATTTCATCCTCCAACTTTTAACAAGTGCACAAAAGTGCAACTCCAAAAAGGGTTGGCAACTTCACCTTGATTAATTCTCACCCTTCATTTTCTAGAAGAATCATCTTACATTTTTGTGGACATCTGAAGCATTGAGCAGCACTTTTTAACCGAGTAAGCTTAAAATATCTCATCATTTTCTCAAGGGGGATTAGGTTAGAGCTGGCCAGAAGCCAAGAACTCTTTTCATTACCTGTCTTAATGTAAGACGATTTTTAAGTGTGAAAGTTTAAGAGCCACTATATAATTGCTGAGAAGAAGAGATGATTGTTTCCCCCTAAATTATCCCTGTAGTTTCCTACTGGATTTATTGGTTATTTCCCTGGGTATGATTGGATGCATTATACCTGTTTTCATCTTGAGGAATCAGATGGGAAGATTTTCCCTTTTTCCTGCTTAGAAAAGATGATAGAGATCAGTATAGTGCAGAGTGCTGGGCTGGTTTCTAGAAGGCATAACTGTTAAAAATTAATATAGACATTTTAATTATGTTTGAGTGATTGGATGAATTGACAAACTCATTAGGACTTGTGCTTTAGTTTGTTGAGTTGCCACAATGGAATATACCACAAACAGAACTACTTTTAAAAAGGGAATTTATTAAGTTGTACATTTAGAGTTCAAAGTCTGTGAAAATGTTCAAATTAAGGCAAGGTCTAAACTAAAGCATCCAGGGATAGATACCTTGGTTCAAGAAGGCCAATGATGTATGGGATTCCTCTCTCAGCTGGAAAGGTAAATAGCAAAGTCTGATAGCTTTCTCCCCAGGCTTCTTCAATGGCTTCCTCACGGGTGTTTTCTTTAGGCATTTCCAAAGGTCTCTTCTGTGGGGTTCTGTTGGCTCTTTCCAAAATAGTCCCTCTTAAAGGACTCCAGTAAGCAACTGCACCTTGAATGGGTAGAGACACATCCCATGGAAACCATCCAATTAAAAGTTACTACCCACAAAAGTAAGCAATTGGATGGGTCACATTCCCATGAAAACAGTAAAAAGATTCCACTCAGCAATACTGACAGTACTGAATGAAGATTGAAGAATATGGCTTTTCTGGGGTACATGACAATTTCAAACTGGCACATTCCACCTTTTGGCCCCCCAAAAGACATGTTCTTTCCAAATGCAAAATGCATTCATTCCATGATAATATCACAAAGCCTTAAGCCATTTCAGTAAAAATACAAATGCAAAGTCATAAGCAGTACAAAATCTCATCAAAGTCAGCTACAGGCATGATCTGTCCTAAGGCAATATTCTCCTATTGCTGTGGACCTGTAAAACTCAGAATAAGTTATCTGCTGCCAACATACAAAAGAGGGACAGTCTTGGGATACATGTTTCCATTTCCATAGGGAGAAATTGAAAGGAACACAGGGGTCACCAGGCCCAAACAGTTATGAAAACCTGCAGGGCAAATGTGAATAGATTTCACAGTCTGAGAGTTGTTTATCCTTGGGGCTTTAGAAAGTGGCACTCCTACCCTTTCCAAGGGCCTATGCAGCAGCCTGGCTGTCTCCAGATGCAAACTTTCTCTTGGCTGCACCCTCTCCAAGCATGGGAGCAGCATTGGGCTATCTGATGTGTCTGGGGTACACGCTGAACATCTCCAGAACAATGATTTCATTCTATAGAAATAAACATCATCACCTTCTAGACAAAGTAATAGTTTAGGATAAGGCAAGGAGGAGGTGGGAACTAAAGGATGGGTGGGGCTTAGATGAAATATTAAAGAGATCTTCCTTTCAGGGTCAATGTAAGCACCGGTACAGTAGTAGCAAATTATATGGTGTGTGCAGGAGGTTCAGGGAGGGTAGTTTGACTGAAGCAAAGAATCTGAGTGTGGCACTACGGTTGACTAGCTGGTATGTAATTGTGCCAGTCTGAATCTGTGGCATACCCCAGAGAAGCAAGGTTCTTTAGTCCTCATTCAATATTGCTGGATGGGATCTTTTTTATTGTCTCCATGGAGATGTGACTCACCCATTTGTGGGTAGTAACTTTTGATTAGATGGTTTCCATGAAGATGTGGGGTTGCTTACTGGAGCCCTGGAAGAGGGAACCATTTTGGAAAATGCTTTAGAGCCACCAGAACCCACAAAGCCGCCAGAACTAAGAACACACACAGTCAGAGAAGTTTGGAGCAGAAGTAAAACTCCCCTGGGGAAGCCTTATGAAATGAGGAGAGAAAGCTAAAAGACATCACCATGTGCCCTTCCAGCTGAGAGGGAAATCCCGAACTTCATCGGCCCTTTTTTTGGAGTTAAGGTATCTTTCCCTAGATGCTTTAATTTGAACATTTTCAAAGCCATAGAACTATAAACTTGCAACTTAATGATTTCCCCTTTTTAAAAGCCATTCCGTTTCTGGTATATTGCATTCTGGCAGCTAGCAAACTAGAACAGCAGTCTATACCGTTTAAAGATCATGGAAGCCTGGCTCAGGTATTCACACTTTAGCTAGCAGATTCATACTTAAAAACAATACGTTTTGCCTAATGTGGCCAGTGGCCATTCCATTTCAATCAAGTTTCTTGTTTATTTGTTGAGTGCTTTTGATTTCAATAAATCTGTGCACAATCACATTATCTGAGCCTGATTAATAAGTTGTTATTTCCTTTTGACCTTCTTTCTTTCCATTCTTCCTTTTTGTTTCAAAATAATTTTTTAAATTAATGTTTAAAATATCTCCCAATATTTTATATTAACCAATAATTTAATGAACAAATTACTATATTAAGAGCAGAATAGAATATTAATATATGAAATACCTACCATTGAATTGAGGATAGCTGAGGGATATCTCTGTATTACACCTTTAAAAATGAATAAAAACATAGTTAAGTATATGAATGTATACAAATGTATGGTTGCTCTTGAATTATTTCTTTTCAGAGTGCAGGTACAGTGCATTTCCTTATTTTTTCCCACTATATTTTATGAGCTTAAAATTAATACATCCAGGGGCTCACAATATCATTACATAGTTGTGTATTCACCACCATGATAATTTTTCAGAATATTTGCATCACTCCAGAAAAGAAATAAAAAAAGAAAAAAAAAAACCTCATGCATACCATATCCCTCATCCCTCCCTCTCATTGACCACTAGTATTTCCATCTACCCTATATATTTAAACCTTTGTTCCCGCTATTATTTGTTTATTTTTTATCCGTAGTTTTTATTCATCTGTCCATACCCTAGATAAAGGGACCAAGGTTTTCACAATCACACAGTCACATTGTAAAAGCTATATCATTATACAAACATCTTCAAAAAACATGGCTACTGGAGAATTGCTCTATAGTTTCTGGTATTTCCCTTTAGCCACTCCAATACACCAGAGAATGAAAAGGAATATCTATTTAATGCATAAGAATAACTTCCAAGATAACCTGTCAACTCAGTTTAAAATCGCTCAGCCACTGACACTTAATTTTGTCTCATTTCTCTCTTCCGCCTTTTTTTTTTTTTTTTTGTCGGGAAGACTTTCTCAATTCTTGGATGCTGGGTTCCAGATCATCCTGGGATTTCTATCCCATGTTGCCTGGGAGACCCACATCCCTGGGAGTCATGTCCCACGTAGAGACGGGAGGGCAGTGGGTTCCCTTTCCATGTTGGCTGACAGAGAAAGGCCACATCTGAGCAACAAAGGAGGTTCTCTGGGAGTGAGTCTTAGGCCTAATTTTAAGTAGGCTTAGCCTGTCCTTTGCAGGAATAAATTCCTTAGGGGAGAACCCCAAGATCAGGGACCAGGTCTATTGATTTGGTGTTCCCACTGCTTGCGAGAATATCAGAAATTCTTCAAATAGGGAAGTTGAATCTTTTCTCCTTTCTCACCATGCCCTTAAGGAGACCCTGAAAATACTTCTTCATTTACTGTCCGACACCTGGGCTTTATCGGGGCATCACACTAACCTCTCTACAAACCCACAAATATCATACCCTAGTCAAAATTCCCTGTACTTATGCTGTTCAGTTAAAATGACCACACAAGTTAAATTAGGAAATGCTCTACCCAAAGTATAAATTTTGCACCAAATAAACATCTTTCCCTTTAGTCTCACATAGAAGTTGAAGTTTTAAGGTATGGACGATACCATCCTTTACTCAATCTTCTGATATACCTTAGTCCTATCCAGGTCAGCTTCATTTGTATCTCTACTTGATGTCTGATCACTTTTCTAACTTTCTAAACTGTTCCTGTATGGGGTACTGCTGACTTTCATACCATCAGAGCTCTGACTCTGAATCTCAGGTGTCACATAAATACCTGAAGTTTCTGGGAAAGACCACATTACATACAAACAGCCCAGAATTTAGAAACAACAGTTACAACCCCTGAATATATGTGACCGCTGTAACAGCATGCAATCTAGGACCCTTTACAATAGGTCCTAGTCTGATAACCCATGCTCTTGGCTTCAATTCACTGAGTTGTCATATTATAGTTAGTCCATATGAGTAAGGCATGATAATATTTGTCTATTTTATAGACAATGTCTTCCTTACTCCTGTGTTCCGAATTAATTTAATCTTGACCTGATTGTCTTCATTCTTATCTCCGAATCCCAGGTCATACATAGAGCAGCCTCTAAAAATCCAGAAATAATACTTACCATTCCAGACAAAATGTGACTGCCGCAAGAGCTTAGAATCTAGGACCCTGTTTTCTTATAAGCATTTTCCAAATGAGACCATACAATAATTGCTATTTTGTTTCTGGCTTATTTTCCCTCACCAAATGTTCCACAGGTTCATTCACAATGTTGCATGCCTCACAAATTGTTCCTTTTTGTAGCCACACACTATTTGGTCATATGTCTACACCATCATTCGCCAATCTACTTCTCAGTCAGTGCATCCTTCAGCCACCTTTACCATGGTCATAAAAGTGGAATTATACAGCATCTATCCTTTTGTGTTTGGCTTATTTCACTCAGCGTTATGTCCTCAAGGCTCATCCATCTTGTCGTGTGCTTCAGGATGTCATTTCGTCATAGTGCTGCATAATATTCCATCATATGTATATACCACATTTTGCTAATCCACTCGTCTGTTGAAGGGCAGGTGGATTGTTTCCATCTCTTGGCGATTGTGAATAATGCTGCTATGAACATCAGTGTGCAAATGTCTGTTAGTGTCTCCGCTTTCAGCTCTGGGTATATAAGGAATAGTGCTATGTCAGATCATAGGGCAATTGAATCTCTTTACTTGTTATTGGTTTGTTGCGATCTTCTATTTCTTCCTGAGTCAGTGTAGCTTATCTGTACGTTTCCAGGAATTTGTCCATTTCATCTAAGTTGTCTAGTTTGCTGACCTATAGCTGTTCATTGTATCATCTTAGGATTTCTTTTATTTCTTCTGGGTCTGTGGTAATGACCCCCCTCTTATTTCTCATTCAGTTTATTTGCATCCTCCCCATTTTTTCATTGTCAGTCTTGCTAGTGGCCCATCTATTTTATTGATTTTCTCAAAGAGCCAACTTTTGGTTTTATTGATTCTCTCTAATGTTTTTTTTTCTCCCATTCATTTAACTCTGCTTTAATCTTTGTTATTTCTCTTCTTGTATTTGCTTTGGGGTTAGTTTGCTGCTTTTCCTCATGTTCCTCCAGGTAAGCATTTACATCCTCACTTTTTGCTCTTTCTTTTTTCTTTTTTTTTAATATAGGCCTGTAGGGCAATAAATTTCCCCCTTAGCACAGCCTTTTTTGCTGCATCCCATAAATACTGATATGTTGTATTTTTGTTTTCATTTATCTCCTGATAGGTACTAATTTCTCTAGCAATTTCTTCTTTTACCCACTAGTTGTTTAAGAGTGTGTTATTTGATCTCCATATGTTTGTGAAAGTTCTCATTCTTTGGTGGTTGTTGATATCCAGCTTCATCCCATTGTGATTGGAGTAAGTGCTTTAAATAATTTTGATGTTTTTAAATGTATAAAGACCTGTTTTGTATCCCAGCATATGATTTTTCCTGGAGAATGTTCCATGAGCACTAGAGAAGAATGTATATCCTGGTGTTTGGGGGTGCAAGGACTTATATATATCTGTTAGGTCTAATTCATAGTCAGTTGTTTAACTTCTGTATTTCCTTGTTGATCCTCTGTCTGGTTGTTCTATCTATAGAGGAGAGTGGTGTATTGAAGTCTACTACTATTATTAGGAGATTGAAACATCTATCACTCCCTTCAATTCTGCCAATGTCTGTCTCATGTACTTTGGAACTCCTTGATTGGGAGCATAAACATTTGTGATTGTTATATCTTCTTGGTGAATTGATCCTTTTATTGATATATAGTGTCCTTCTTTATCTCTTATGATATGTTTACATTTCAAGTCTATTTTGTCTGATATTTTTAAACTACTCCTGCTTTCTTTTGGTTACAACTTGTGTGGAGCATCTTTTTCAATCCTTTCATTTTCAATCTATTTGTATCCTTACATCTAAAATGAGTCTCTTGTAAGCAGCATATAGCTGGATTGTATTTCTTAATCCATTCTGCCAATCTGCATCTTTTAATTGGTAAATTTAGTCCCTTAACATTCAAAGTTATTATTGAAAAGACATTTCTTGAATCCATCATTTTATCCTTTGGGTTTTGTTTGTCAGATCTCTATATTTTTTTCCCTCTTTCTCCTTTTATCCTTTAAGTGTTCCTTACTGGTACTTTTCAATTCTCTGCCCTCTTCCAGACCTCCCTCTCTTGTCTTTTTATTCAACTGGCAGAATTCCCTTTAGTATTTCTATAAGGCTGGTCTCTTGTTGACAAATTCTTCAGAATTTGTTTGTCTGTGAACATTTTAATCTCTCCCTCCATTTTGAAGGACAATTTGGCTGGGTACAGAATTCTTGGCTGGAAGTCTTTTTCTTTTAGGATCTTAAATATATCATCCCACTGCCTTCTTGCCTCCATGGTGCCAGTTGAGTAGTCTGAACTCAGTCTTATATGGTTTCCCTTTTATATAGTAGATTGCTTTTTCTTCGTGCTGCTTTCAGGATTTTCTGCTTATCTTCAACATTTGACAGACTGATTAGTTTGTGCCTTGGGGAAGGTCTATTTGGATTTATCCTATTTGGAATTTGTTGAGCTTCTTTGATTTGTGTATTCATGTCCTTTATAAATGATGGGAAGATTTTCCCCAATATATCCTCAACTACTCTTCCTAGCCCTTTAGTCTTCTTTTCTCCTTCTGGGGCACCAGTGATTCTTATATTTGTGTGCTTTATCTTTTCCATCATTTTCCTGAGATCCAATTCAATTTTTTCCATCTTTTTTGCCATTTCCTGTTTTGAGTGTTTGATATCAGTTGCCCTGTCCTCTAGTTCACTTATTCTTTCTTCTGCCTCTTCAATTCTGTGTGTCTCTGGTATATTTTTAAATTGATCTATAGCATCTTTAATCTCTGTGATATCTGCTATTTTTCTATTTATTCTTTCAAATTCTTCTTTATGCTCTTCTATTGTCTTTTTTTTATCTCCTTTATGTCATTAGCCAACCTATTTATTTTATTTAGTAGAGTTATATGAACATCTTTGTTTAGTTGTTCCAAAGTCTGTGTCTCCTCTGGTGTTTTAATTTGGTCATTAGGCAGGGCTATATCTGTCTGTATTGTGATATGCTTAGTGGTTTCTTGTTGTCTTTGGCATGTAAATATCTTGATAGGATTACTTTGCAAGTTAATTTCCTTCAGTCATCTAAAGCTTTGCATTTGCAGGATGGTTGTGAAGCAGGCTGCTGGGTGAGGGGTGGGGCATGACAGTGTGCTGATGTGTGGCAGCCCAGGTGTAGGCACAGGCTGGGGATGCTACGCTGATGCCTTAGAGTGCGGGGTGTGTGTTGCGTGGTTGTGGAGGTGTGGTACAGGGGCTGTGGTGATGGGGTGCAGCTCAGGATGACCTTGGAGGGCAGGAGCAGGGTGTGGCATGGGGGACACAGGGGTAGAGCTTTCCTAGTCCTGGTCTCCCTGTCCATGCACTTCCAAGGGCTCCGGGCTCCCATTTGGAAAGGGTGCTGGGCTGTCTGTGTCTTGGTTCTCTGCGTCTCAGCTCTTCAGTTTTTGTAATCAGGGCCTCCCTGTGTGGCGTAGAAGACCCTCCCGGTAACTAACATCCTAGAACGCTGTCTCAGTCACCCTCCCATCCCTTCTCCAGCTGTTCTTTGGAGCAGGGGTGAATTCAACCTCTCCTATTCTGCCGTCTTCCCAGAACCCTGGGTCTAGCCCTTTTGCAGTATTTTGTGTTGTCTGACTCAAGAAGTCTCATTTCTTTTTTTGTTTTTTGTTTTTCTGTCAACCTCACCTCCTCTCTGCTGGTGCAAAAACTCCTGGTACCTTTGATGCTTATTCCAGGTTTATCTGTGCTGGGGGCCTAGTTTCAGTAGTCATGATTTGTTCATTAATTCTGCAAGTGGTGCTTTGTTAAGCTGAGCCCCTGCTGCTGGTTAAGTCTCTATCCTTTCCCCTCCAGCACCAGGCTGCCCTGCCCATGGGGAGGGGCACCGGCTCTGCTGCTTGGGACCCTTAGACTTCTGTGCGGGTCTCAGCTGGTCCGGCTTGTTGAGACTGGGGTACACTGTGTGTGTAGTTATTGACGTGGCCCCAGCAGTGTTATATTCTGTTCCTGGCTATTTACTAGCTGCTCTGGAGGATGAACTAAATCCCACACCTCACTAAGCTGTCATCTTGACCCTGTCCTCCACAGAGGGTCCTTTCTAAATAGTTAACCCATACCACTGTGGTGGGTAAACTTATTAGCTAGGGCTTACTATTTGTTTACAGATGTTTCTGAGATAAGATTTCCATACAATAAAATGCCAGGATCATCAGTACATAATTTGATGAGTTTTGACAAATTTATACATCTGTGTAACTCACAACACTGTCAAAATGAAAACAGTACCATCCCCCCGGAGGTTTCCTTTGTGCCCTACACAGTGCATCTGTTCCCTTCCAGGAAGAAATTATTTGCACAGATTAGTTTGGAATGTTCTACGGGTTTATAGAATCACATTATTTGCATACTTTAGTTTCTGACTTCTTTTGCTGAGCTTGACATCTGCAAGATCCCCTATTGTTGTTGAATGTTTATTCTTTTTATTGTTTAATACTATTTCATTGTATGAATATGCAGTAATTTCTTTAACTGTGTTCCTGTTGATGGGTGTTGGTTGGGTGCATTTTCTGGATATTAAAGCTGTAATACATTTTTGCAATATGTTTGTGGATATATTTTTATTACTCTTTGGCTTGGAGTAGGTGAGTGTTTACTTGATGACTTGATGAAAGAAAGCAAATATTTTTCCAAGTTTCATTTTTTATTTTCAATTTTATAGTTTCACATGAATGTAATGATTTCTACCTGCACTACATCCTTGCCAATATATGACATTTTTCATTCTAATCTGGGACTTGCTTATTTATTTTCTTAAATATATTTTTTGATATACAGTGTTTTGTTTTTTTTTTTTTTTTTTTTTTTATTACATGGGCAGGCACCGGGAAACGAACCCGGGTCCTCTGGCATGGCAGGCGAGCATTCTTGCCTGCTGAGCCACCGTGGCCCGCCCAATACAGTGGTTTTTAATTTTGATTAAGTCTTATTGTCTAATTTTTTTTCCTTTTGCAGCTAATGCTTTCTATGCCCTAAGAAATGTTTTGCCTAGGTCATAGGGATATTCTTCAATTTTCTTTCTTGCAATTTATATTTTTGCTTTAAGTTTAGGTCTGTAATCTATCTTCAAATAATTTTTGTGTATGTTGTGAGATTTTAGTAAACACATTTAATGAATTATTAACATGGTTAGATTTAGGCTTACCATTTTATAAATTGTTTTCTAGTTGTCTGATATTTTATTGTTGTTTCCCTTCTATTTTTTCCTGACCTTTTGCTTTAATCAAATGTGTTTATATGTGTGTGTTTTAATTCCTCCATTAGATTTCTCTTTTTACCTTCATTAGGTTTTTAGCTGTAAGTCTGCATCACTTTTTGTGGTTTCTGAAGTTAACGCAATAAACACGCTTAACTTATCACAGTGTACTTAGAATTAACATTGTATTGCTTCATGTAAAATTAATAATAATTTCTTGAATAATAGTTTCATTTGCCCTTCCCCATCTTTTGCCATATATATTACATTTATATAAACTATTGTGATGGATTGGAGCTACATGTACCTCAAAAGACCATGTTCTTAAAGCTAATCCATTCCTCTGGGCATAAACCTGTTCTTGGTGGGACATTTTGATTAGGTTATTTCAGTTGACACGTGCCCCAGCTGGGTCTTCATCCTCCCGCTGGAGTCCTTTACAAGAGGATGAAATTCAGAGAAACACACAGAAGATGGAGAAAAAAGACATCGCGGCTCAGATGGAAAACCAGAGATGGTGCAGTCAGAGGCTGAAAGCCGTGGAGCCTGGGAGAGAAGGACCAACAGATGCCGCCCGGTGCCCTGCCCAGGAACAAGGAGTCCAGGACCCCCGGGTCACCTGTTTATTGCCCAGATTTGGTCATTTTTGCAGCCTCAGAACTGTAAGCTTGTAAACTAATAAAGCCCATTGTTAAAATCCAGCCCATTTCTGATGTATTGCGTTTTGGCAGCTTTGTTGAACTAAAACAACAATACAACCTACAATAATCAATTTTAATTTTTATTTAAATTCATGTCATTTTAACAAAATTAAAAGAATAAAAAGATTAGGAATTCGTTTTATGCCACCAGTGTATTTCAGGACCCTTTGTGTAACTGAAAATCACTCATAATAGTGAGCTAATTAATAGGTATTTTTTATATGTACATACTTATCACACATTGTTTATAAGTAAGGCAAATATACACTAGTAACAATAAGTAAACCAAAGTGATCATAGAAATAATTTTTAAAAATGTAATTCTCTCTCTCTGCCATTTATTTATGTATTTTTGATTGCCAATCATGTGTTCCTGAATTTGCAGGTGTTGGGTTTGCATAAAACAAGGTCCTACTGTATATCATCTTATGTTGAGTCCCATACATGATCTTTCAGTTGCTTTATATACATTTCTGCAGCGCCACACTTTATTTTGCTTTTCATTTTGAAGAACTTTTTGGTAGGATGAGAATTCTGAGTAGACATATTTTTTCTCTTTCAGCACTTGTTTGATTTCCTATTGCTGTGTGTTGTTCCTGATGAGAAGTCAGCATTCATGCAAGCCATCATTCCCGCGTAGCTGCGTTCTCTAGCTATTTTCATGATTTTCTCTTCATCTTTAATTTTCAGCAGTATATGATATGCTTAACTTTGGTTTTCTTCCTGTTCATCCTGGTTGAGCTTCACTGACATTTTAGGATCTGCCAGTATGTGCTTTTGGTTTTGGTTTTTACATATTTTTGAAATTTCCTGCCATTACTACCTTTTAAAATACTTTTTTTTTCTTGCCCCATTGTCTCTCTCTTCTTCTCCTGGGACTTCAATGACATGTATTCTGACTCCTTGATATTATCCGTCTGCTCATTCAGACTCTTTTCCGTATATTCAGTCACCTATTCTCTGCTTTGCAGATCTGATCATTTCTACTGGAGTTTGTTCAAGTTTTTTTCCACTCAGATTTCCAATGTCTTTATGCATTATGACCAGATTTTACTTAAACATTGGACATAATTAAAATAACTGCTTTAAAAGTCACGTCTTTTAATTCCTACGTCTGAGTCACTTCAGGGTAGGCCTCTTTTGATTTCATTATAATTCTGATGATGATTGATATTTGTTCAAGTAGGCAAACAGCTCACCTGGACTCCAACTCTAAAATGGGCCCTTGGATGTAGGCAGCAGTCAAAATATCTGCTTGGTTCCCTTAGACTGCTAGCTGCATCTTTTCTTGGCATCCCTCCTATAAAACACAGTGAAGAAGTAAGATGTTAAAGCAGAACTGACTATAGCTGAATTAAAAAAAATTATACAGACTGTACAGTTATTATTTATAGGACAGTTAGTCTGAAACAAACTATTTCGTATTTACCAAAAGTGGAAACTCCATTTTGCATTTTTGAACTTACATGTACTATTTTATGTCTAGCATCTTTCACTAGCATCAGTTGTGAAATTTGTTAACTTAATGTAGAAGAAGTTTAATTCTCATTGCTGTTTAGTGTTCCATTTCAGAAATATGTACAATTTCTTTTCCTTTATACAATTAAGTGAATGTTGATAGGGATTTTGGTTGTTTCCATTTTCTTACTGTTTTCACTAAAGCTGATATAACCACACTTGTGAAAGTATTTTGTCTGTATGTGCAAGAATTTCTGGGTCATAGGGAATATTAATCTGTTGTAGATGATACTGACAAATAGTTTCCAAAGGAATTGCAACTTTTTGTGTGAGAATTCAAGTTGTGCTTAATCCTCACTAAAACTTTCTATTTTTGGTCCTTTAAATGTGAGCATTTCTGGTTGAGGTATAATGGTACATCATTGTTCTGACAACCAATGAAGTGCAAATCTTTTTCATATGCTTATTGGTCATTTGAATGAAATCTTTTGCAAAGAGCCTATATGCTTTTTTCTAAATCTGTACTTTAAATTTGGGTTTCCTGTCTTTTTTTTTTATTAATCTGTAAGAGAGCTGTAATGTCCTATTGTAAGTTCTTTGTCAGATTATGTAAATTGCATATGTATTCTCTTGATCTTTGATTTGTCTTTTTGCTTTCTTAAGATTGCCTTTCAATGAACAGAAGTCCCTGCTTTTAATGAAGTCCCAGTAATTACTAGTTGTTTCTTATCATGAGCACATTTTGTGTCCTGTTTGAGGATCTTTGTCTATTCCAAAATATGAAAATATTCTTTTATGTCTTCTTCAAAAAAACCTTTTGTTTTTTTCCTTTGACATTTACATTGACATCTAACTGGTTAAATAATATAACTGAGTTTTGATCATATCCTGGAATAAATTCTACAGACTTTTCCCCCAAGATTTCCTGGTCTCTTCACAGCCCTTTACATTTGTGCATGCATTTCAGAATAATCTCTTCTTCTCCACAAAAGTACCTACTTGGAATTTGATTATGATTACACTGAATTTATGACCAATTTTGGGGAGATTGCATTTTTACGGTATTTGTTTTTAATTCTATGAACAGAAAGTTTTATTTATTTAGGTGATCCCTTTTACTGTGTTCCTGATTCTCTCTAGGAATTTTTTACTTAGTTTTCAGGGTAAAGGTCTTAAAAATAGTTGTTATATATTTTTATTTCTAGTTATTTGATAGAGATATATGGATTCTATTGTAAATGTCATTCCTTAAAAAGATTGCTACTATTTAATTCTTGTTGTTGATATGTAGAAATACATTTGTTTTATTTATTTACCTTATGTCAAATGGCCTCGCTAACTTCACTTCTAATTCTAATATTTTATCTGTAGGTTCTCTGAAATTTTCTTGGAGCCTTGTAGAATATGGGTGATGTCAGGAGCCCGTTGCTGTCTGCTCTGTCTCTTTACCAGTGAAAATGACACTTGGTGTGGAGTTTCTATAGGAACAGATAAAATGAAGATGCTGCCTTCTGGGGGCATTTCGCCTCTCTGACACTACTTAAAAGTCTCATGTCTTCCAGAGCCTGTGGCCTTTCACGTTTGAAGATAAAAGGAAATTAATTTAAATGATAAATGTATAATTTTGATCTGTAAGCTTTGAGTATATATATATATATATATATATATATATATATATAGAGAGAGAGAGAGAGAGAGAGAGAGAGAGAATGTATTTTCTTATTTGTACTTCAAAAAAAACATGCATTATGATGTTTCAAGCACATTTACCCAGATGTGAAAAATTTGAAGATTTGCTTTCATATGTATATAAATTCTGGTATGTAGCAGTTTAGAATTTATAAATTATATAGAAATACAAAATATAAATCTAGCTTATACTAGCACATGTACATAGTTAAACTTGGTATAACCTTTCTTTGGTCATCACGTTTTTTGGGTGCTATGCTTGCTAATAAATTTAAGTAAGTAAATGTTGAGAGTCACAAGGTGGGTAAAGTTCATTCACAAGAGTGATGTGCACATATAGCTCATATTAAACAATATTATGGCCCACAGGACTTTTGGTATTTATTGTTTTGTTTAAGTTAAACAATATTAATAAAACCATCTTCCTCTGGATTAGGGGAAATGCAGGAAGTGTCAAAACCTGCCTTTGAAAAGAATTGAGTGACTAAAGTAAATATTCAGGAATCCAAAGATGTGAAGCTTGAGTGGCCTAGAATAGCCGAACAATGATTTATGTATGCAGAAGCCATTTGTAGAATGTTACCTTAGTTTTCAAATACATATATGGATATTTGCTGTTTGTGGTGGGGAAAAATTTTAACATGCAATTGATTTAAAAAACAATTAGTTAATAACAAATAATTGAAGTAATATAATTTAAGCATCATCATATAACTGATTAAAAACTGTCTCAGAGAATTTCTAAATTTCAGTTTACTGGGCTTTGGTGACTTCATATTTCAGATTAAAGACAGCCCCTTGAAGGAATTAATAGTCTCATAAGAATCCATTAGATTTTTTACTATAGAACAATATAATGTGAATAACTTAATACAAAAATTATCACGTGGTTATAATTAATCAAATAAAAAAGATTTCCAGAAAATTTTCCACATATGAATGCAATAAAATGAAATTGCAGTTTGAAATTGCAGTTTGAAAATCCACTCTAGTTTTTATTCACTTAAAGTCTTTAAATAAGTTTTATCCCAAATTTATATATACCTGAATTTGAAATGCTTGCAGTAGTTATTAGATAAAATCTAATACTAGGAAAGCGATTTTGGAGGAATGAATATACTGCATGAGTATCCATTTAGATTTTTTTTCTGATCTATGTGAACTGAAATCTAGTAATACCCGACAACCTAAATTGCTGTAGCATTCCTAATGCTAAAGAAAGGAAGAAATGTGAAAGAGATGCAACTTTTTCAAAGAAGTCCATGGAAGTCCTAATTTAGTTTTCCAAGGTCACCAAAGTAAATAGGTAACAGGTATGGTCAACTCCTAATTATGAGGAATCTCTGGGGAAATAGAGATAAATGAAATACAAATTAATTTTCAACTCATGCATTTGTTTCACCTACTGGTGACCATGGCCTTTGCCAAAAGGAATTTGATCTGACATTTGCTTATCAATCCCTTTAATGTTCCCTCCTTATCTTTTGTTGGAAATTGGCAAGAGAACTGGAAAAAAACTAAATAAATCACAACAAATAGGATAAGGGAGAGAGAGCCTTCATTCTTCTTTTAGCCGCTCAATGATGTAGAAACAGGTACAAAATGAGCAAATAATTGTTACCAGTCACACTTTGTTAATGGGAAATCCAGGACTGCCAGGCAGTTCTTTAGAATGCCCGAGCTGATGCTAGGTTTCTCTGTAAGAAGGTGTAACATTTTCAAATCAATATGAAGCAATGCGCATGTTTTTCATATTTAAAGGTGACCTCAAAGAAGAGTTTCACTGCACTTGAAGAAGAGAAATAAGTAGAGACAACTCAAGAAGGGACTTGATGGATTATATTGTGGAAACTTGACAGAAAAGAAAAAGCAATTGCAGGCTCTCCTCACTACTCCAGTGAGGAGAAAGATGTGAAGCTATTAAATTCTGGCTCATTAGCAATGACCAGATTATTTCTCACTGGTTGAGAAGAAGGAGAAAAAGAATAACACAGAAAGAGGGGATAACAGAATTTTAAAATATATAGCCTGAAAAGACTAGGGATAGATACTTTGTGTCTATTGATTTTAAGCAGAAATAATGAAATAATAGCCCCACACTGAGAAAACCAGATTTTTTTTTTTTTAACGGAACACATATTCGAGCATGGCTATTTTCGGATATAATTAAACATTTCATACCATTTGCATTTAAGAAATGAAGTCCATCTTGCTAGTGTGTGTAAGTATTTATCCTGCAACTTAAAATTTTTCCTTTGTGACTGCCACTATTCAGTTGATGTCTTTGATATATGCTCCTCCAAGGTAAATAATTATGTCTAGGACTCTTTATTTATACAATTTAAAAATTATGTGTTGAATAATAAAAATATATTTTATTCAGTGTCATTACATTAAGTGATTAGTTGAAGTTTTTGTTAAGGTATATCTAGGTCACCATTTTTATTGCTATTACTGTTTTGTAACTTATTTTTCTGAGCCTAGAAAATAAATTGTTGCCTGTAATTATTTGGTTATGTTAAAACTTGTTTAGTGGATTTCCACTATGCTTATTATCCTTTTTATATTATTTTAGAATATTTGCAGAGAAAGCATGTTGCCTTAAATTAGAGGCAGACATTTTAGCTTAAAAAGTCAGCAAACCAACATCAATTACTTTTGAAAAACCATTAGCACAATATGTTTAATTAGTTGCAACAAAATAAAATATGGCAGAAACAGAATTTGAGTGAGTAATTTGGTATTTTCAAGACAGCAATTTTGATGTTTTCTTAGAAATTAATTATTACCTAATTTACTTGCGTATTGCTTCATTTTAGTGTTATAAGAAGTAAACCAATGGGACTACAGGCAAATTTATGACTTCTAACAAGGTGGATGATGGTTTGTTTTTCTCCCCTTAGGGTCACTGAAATCAGCAAGCAAGAGACCTAGTTCTCAACAAGGAGCTAAGTTACTTTAGTCTATCAACGATCACTCTTCTAAGTACTTTCTTATCACCTTTCATGGTGGTTCCCACAAGAGCATTTTTATTATCATTGTTGTTATTATTTTGCAAATATATCTGGAAGCAACTACATACTTAAGATTTAAAGAATCAAAAAAGAATCATAGAAGAAATATTCTTTGTCCTTCAAAATTTTTATTATTTTTAAAAAACTTTTATTTCATATTTCATCAGGTTTAGTTTTGTGCCATATAGTCGGAAAGATTTAAAGGATGGGATGGATTGTGATGAATTGTGCTTATAATGAGAGCTATGAAAGTTTAATTTTCAAGCCAAATTGCTTTCAATAAAAGCATCTTTCTACACTAAAATGATATTTTTTTCTGAAATTAATTACTACTTAGGATATCCTAACTGTGGATATGAACTTGATGTCAGGTATGATTCATCACTAGCAAAATTCCTTGGCCAAGACAATAAAATGGAAGTGTCATATATAGTTGTTGTAGGGGTTAAGCTTGAGATGCTCACATCTGTTTATGACCCAAAGTAAGTGTGCAGTAATCTTTGTATTTTTATTGTTGTTTTCCAAAATATTAATTTTTGGAGACGTCTCATAGGTTTGATGTGTCATGGTAGTAACATGTTGGAATCTTTTTTTTTTTTGCATTAGTTTATTCAACAACTCTTTAAATGCACAATTTTCTAGGTACTGCAACAGGGTAGAATAAAAGGCTTTCTAAAACAGGCAGTACTCAGAGTATTTACTGAGTATGAACATCTTAGAATGTAATAGGAAATTTAACAGATACTTGGTACCACTGTAAGGTTTGAGTTTCAATGGACATAATAGAAAAGATATTGGACATCAAGGGAACACATGAATCTTGGATTTCCTGTGTTCATTGGCTCCTCCATAATTATTTGATTTTCTAATACCTTGAAACTCTTCTCCAAATCAAAATTCAGGTCAGAACTTTGATAATTTCTGTATAAAGCTTCTGATCTTGACAAAACATGGCTTTTTTCAAAATTAAAAAAAAATACAGGATTACTAAGGAATAATTGGTTAAATAAAATGCATATATTGAAGATATATCATTTGATAAATTTTGACAGATTTATACATCTGTGAAATCATCACCACACTAAAGCAACAAGCAAACATATCCATTCTTCTAAAAGTTACCTACTACCCATTTTAATATAATCTCCTCTCTTCCTATCCTTCTTCCCCAGGCAAACTTTCTGTCACTAGAGATTAGTTACTTTGGCTAGAAATTTATGTAAATGGAATCATACAGCATGTATTCATTTTTGTCTGGCTTTTTTTTTTTCATTCAGAATAATTATTAGAGATTAATTCATGTTGTTCTAGTGTCATTCCTTTTCATTGCAAAGTATTTGTCCATGGTATGGATAAATACAGTACCACATTTGGTCTATCCATTAGCCTATTAATGATGGCCTTCTAGGTTGTTTAAAGTTTTTAGCTATTAAAAATGGGCTTAAATGAACATTCTTGTTTATATAAATATCACATTTAATTTAATTATATTAGTTTAATTATATGAGCATTCAAGTCTTTTTATAGAGAAATGCTTTCCATTCTCTTGGGTAAATACATAAGAATTGAATGGCTGAGTCATATGGAAGGTAAGTGTTTAAGCTTTTACGAAACTGCTATGCTGCTTTGCAAGTTGATTGTAGATTTTAAATCCCCGCTAGCAGGGTAGAGAGCTCCACTGGTTCCACCTCATTGCCCAAAACCAGTATGACCAGTCTTTTTCTTTTAGCCATTTTAATGGCTGTGTAGTAGTATCTTATGGTGCTATTAATTTGTGTTTTTCTACTGACTAATGAGGTTTAGCATCTTTTCATGCACTTATTTTCCATCCATGCATATTCTTTGGTGAAATTTTTTGGTAAAATCTTCTAAGCTTTGAACATGATATATTTATTTATGGTGGTCTTTAATTTTAGTCTGTATTGTTTTATAGTTTTTTCTTACAGGTTCTACACATATTTTTCCAGGTTCAACCCTAGGTGTTTTATGTTTTTGATGCTGTTATAAATTATTGCCTTTTTAAGTTTCAATTTCTGATCTCTCATTGCTAGAATACGGACATATAGTTTGTTTTTTACGTTGATTTTATTTGCGGCAACTTTGCTACACCCGCTTATTAGTTCTGGTAGTTATTTTGTAGATTCTAATTTTCTACATCGGTGATTTTGAAATCCATGAATAAAGACAGCTTTACTTCTTCCTTTCCAATCTGTGGCAGGTGCCTAATGCACAATTTTAAATGGAAGTGGTGAAAACGGCTGTCAGTGCTTTATTCCTGATTTTCTTTAGGGGATGGAGAGAATTCAGTCATTCGTTATTACGTATGATGTTAGCTGTAACTTTTTAGGTATCATTTACCCAGTTACAGAAAGTCCATTTTATTTTAGCTTTCTGAAATATTTATCCATTCCTAAAAGTATTCTTAAGCTTTGTTCTGAGATATGACTAAGTTACTCAGAAAGTTTTGTAATTACTTTTAAGTTTTGTTATATAGGACTAGAGCAGATGTAACCCAGGGTGAATTTAACTGCACTGCTGAGAGAAATCCCTTGTGAATATTCTAGCAAATGCCCCGCAAGTTTTGTGGTTTCTATTCAGTCTGGTGGAAATATAAACTCTTGTTGGTCTTGCCTTCTGGGAGCGTCAGAGACAGCATCCTCTAGTCAGTTTGGGTGTTTCTTTCCCCATGCTTAGGTGGTTGTGATTATTCTCAGCTGAGCGCTCAGTGGGGACACGCGGCTGGTCTCGGGTCCTCTCTCAGGGCAGCTCGCTTCCCGCAGGGGCTTCTGCCTGCGTCCTGGCCACCGTGGCCTCCCTCCTCTCCCGGCTCTGCCTCTTGGACCAAAAGACTGATTTCCTCTCAGAAAACCGTGTCTAGTAAAGAGGAAGGGGCAGTCATAGCACTCACCTCTCCTTTTTTCTTTTTACCGCCTCTCAGACATGCCTGATATTGAAAACTGTTGTTTCAAAATTTGTTGTCCAGTTTCTTAAAAGTTGTTCAGGCAAGAGGATAAATGCCATCTCTGTGTCTCAATCTTGGCCAGGAGCAGCAAAATGCAGAAAGCTTTAAAATGTTATTTTAAGTTTACGCAAAGTGAGGAATGTACTTTAGAATCACAGGGAAAGGAGGGGTCTTATTTGCGTCTTATATATTCCTAGGTATTTCTTCATTCTTTCATTTTGTGGCTACCATCATAATGATAAGCAGATGGGAGAAATGATATGCTTGATAACAAAATAAACTGTTTTTGAAGGCAAAGAGGGTTTCGATAAAATGAGCCAGCATTAGACAAGGTTGGCATTGTTTCATTGGGAAGTTTATCCAATTTCTCTCTTCTACTTAAATTTCTCAGGAAAATGGTGATGAACAAATCACAATTGTGTCAAACCTGGAAACTCCAGTAAACATGTTCATGTTTGATTAATGGCACCATCATCCACCGCCAGCCAGGATTCTACGAACATTAATTTTAGCAGGAGCTGCTGGTGTGGAGTACAGGTGCAGGCTGCTTCTGCCGTGTGACCTACCCATGCTAAATTAATAGAAGAATGGTGGTTTAACTCTTTCAAATGCTATAAAAAATGAAGTCAAAGCTTTCAGATTTTTGTTTATGCTCTTGTTCAATATCTTGCTTTATTCTGGAATATTCATACTTTCAAGCACACCCTCATTTTGGTTTGGTGAAGGGAAAAGGAAAGACAATTAAAATTACTTGGTGGAACAAGGTCATAGTTTCTAAATGGAGGAACCTCAGATTAGGAACCCTTGTTAAAATATTTCTAAGATTGAAAATGTTAATCTGCATGCAAAAAACCTCTTACTGTATTTTAGTAGGAAATATCAGCATACATTTTCAAACCAAGAACTCTATTCTTTTTTGTGATTAAGAAAGTTATACCATCTTCACCAATAATTTCTATTTTTATATTCACTATCCTCTGTTTAGGTAACTTAGTTTGGATTACCCAGTATAATAATGAAACTGGATAGATTATCTATTAATAAATACCACAGTCCTAAAATAATAAGGCATTAAATATAGTGCTAAAAGTAGGAAAATGCAAATTTGGAAATGAATACTGGCTAGGAACTTTACATTCATTTTATTTATCAAGGTGTTTACTGAGGACCAGGAGTGTATGGAAGGAAAGAACATGGGAGTACTTCCCATCTCAGGTGCATGGTCTAGAGGAAAGCACAAAACTTTTGGAAGTTCAAATCCCAGCTCTATTATTTACTCTTGATGTGGTCTTGAATTATTTATTTAGCTTTTAAAATCCTGAACTGTTTTAATTTCCTAGCTGCTAACTGAACACCTTACTAAGGATTGGCTTACCAACAGGAATTTATTGGCTTCTGGTCTCAGAGGTTGGAAGGCTTTCCTTTCCTGGGTTAGTATCTTCTGTTGCTGGTAGTCCTTGGCTTTTCCATCACATGGCAATGAACATGGTGTTGTCTTCTCCTTTCTCTTCTGGATTATGTTGACTTCCATCTTCTGGCTTCTCCCCTTGGCTACTCTCCAGCCTACTTTCATTCTGCTTATAAGGGGCTCCAGTAATCTGGATTAAAGCCCAAGCTGATTCAGTTGGGATATAACTTAACTGAAGTAATATCTTGAAGAGATCTTATTTGTAATGGGTACTAGCCTATCAGAATGCAAATCAAGACCAAGAATTCATTCCAAACTGGGGTACAAAATTCAGTCCACCACTCTGTTTCTTATCTCAAGTTGGAAGTTGTTTACTAATTTATAAGAATTTTTATAATAATGGTTATCTTTTTTTTTAATAATATCAGAATGGTATAATTGAAAATGGCTTGCTTTACTTCACCGACTATTAGGAAAATGTGAATCAGATCCACAATAAGATATCATCTCACATCTACTAGAAGGACCATTGTCAAAAAACAAAACAAAATAGAACCACAAGTATTGGAGAGGATGTGGAGAAAGAAACACACAATCACTGTTGGTGAGAATGTAGAATGGTTCAACCATTCTGGAAGGCAGTTTGACAGTTCCTCAGGAAGCTAATTAGAGAACTGGCATATGATCCATCAATCCCTTTATGAGGTATGTATTCCGAAGAACTGAAGGCAGGGACACAAATGGACATTTGCACACTGATGTTTAAAGCAGCAACATTCATGATTGTCAAGAGATGTCATCCAGGGAAAAATGGATAAACTGTTATATAGACATATGATGTAATAATACACAGCTGCAAGAGAGAATAACATCATGAAGCATGTTACAATGTTAATGAAACTTGAAGACATTATGTTGAGTGAAATCAGCCAAAAACAAAAGGAAAAATACTCTGTGATCTCACTAATATGAACTAATTTTATAAGTGAACTCCGAGAGTTAAAGTTGAGAACACGGGTTTTCAGGAGATAGAAAGAGGGTAGAGATTGGGCATTTGATGCTGAAAGAGTACAAAATGTTCAACAGGATTGACTGCTTGAAGATACGGAAATGGATAGCACAATGCTATCTGATGGTAGCACAATATTTTACGGACACTGAACAAAGCTGAGTGTGAGTATGATTAAAAGAAGAAGGTTAGGGGCATATATGACACCAGAAGGAAAGACAGAAGATAAAGACTGGGACAATATAACTTGACAAAACCTAGAGTGGGCAATGATGGTGATTAAATGTAAAAATATAATCAAGTTTTTACATGAGAGAGAACAAATGAATGTCACCATTGCAAGGTGTTGAAAATGGGATGGTATATGGAAAGAATACAATCAATGCAAACTCCAGTCTATAGTTAACAGTAACATTGTAACATTCTTCCATTAAATGTAACAAAGGGAGAGGTATGGGATTTTTGGTGGTGGTGGTGTTTCTTCTTTTTCTTTTCTTTGTTTTCTTTTTCCCCCTCTTCTTTCTTTGCAGAAGAAAGAAATGTCCTCACATATAGATTGTGATGGTGAATGCATGACTATGTGATTATACCAGGAACTATTGATTGTTTATTTAGAATGGATTGAATGGTGCATGAATAAAGCAGTTGAAAAAATAAACAGAAAGGTACAAGTGCTAGAGAAGATATGGAGAGAGTGATATACCTATTCACTGTTGGTAGGAAAGTAGAATGGTGCAGCCCCTCTGGAGGGCAGTGTGGTGGTCCCTCAGGAGGCTAAGGGTAGAGTTGCCATATGATCCTGCAACCCCATTATTAGGTATATACTTGAAAGAACTTAAAGCAGAGACAGGAGTGAATATTTGCACACTGGTGTTTATGGTGTCAGTATTCACAATTTGCAATGGATAGAGTTGGATTAAGGGTACAACGACTGTTGAGAGGAAGGTGAACTGTGGCATCTACTCACAATGGAATATTGAGTAAGTGCAAGAAGGAATGAAGTCATGAGGCATGCAAGTGGGTGAATGAAACTTGAGGACACTATGCTGAGGAAATAAGCCAGAAACAAGACATATATTATAACGCCTCACCAATATGGACTAGCTAAAATATGCAAACCCTAAGAATTGAATTCGAGAGCATAGGTTATTAGGGGAAGGCTTATTGTCAAAGTTCCTAGATTGTAAGCTCTTACAGCAATCACGTTTTCCTGAGTTGTAAATGTTATTTCTAAATTCTGAGATGCTGAGCTCCTTATGTATAACCTGGTCATTCCCTGGAAGTTCAGTTATCTACCTGACACCTGAGACTCAGAGCTAGATGTCTGCAGCTCTGAAAGTCAGCATTACCCCATACAGCAACTGTTTTAAAAAGCTGAAAAAGAAATTATATTTCAATTAGAGATATGAATAAAGCTGATCTGGATAGGACTAAGGTAAATTAGACTAAAAGATAAAGGACCATATTGACTGTTTTAAACTTTAACTTTTGTGTGAGACCAAAGGAAGAGATTTTATTTGTTGTAAAATTTATATTTTCTGTTAGCACAGTGTCTAATTTAACTTGTATGATTAGTTTATTTGAACACCATAATTACATGGGAACTTGAATAGGGAGTTAGATCTCATGGTTTGTACAGGTTAATGTAATGCCCTGATACTTCCTAAAGTGGTCTGAGCAGAAAATAAAAAAGTATTTGCAAAGTTCCCCTTAAGGACTATGGGGAAAAATATAGAAATATTAAACTTCCCCACCTGGGGAATTCCAGATATGCTGGCAAACATTGGGGACTACAAATTTGATGGGCCAATCCCTCAACCTTGAGACTTGCCCTTTTGAAACTTACTTCTACAAAGAGAAGCTAAATCTACTTAAAATTATGCCTAAGAGTCACCCCCAGCAACCCTCTGTTGTTGCTCAAATGTGGCCTCTATTACTGAGCCTACTCTGCAGATAAACTCACTGCCCTCCTCACTAGGTGGGGGTATCACTCCCTGGGGTATAAGTCTCCCTGGCAATGTGGGGCATGACTCCTGGGCATAAGCCTGGACCTGGCATCATGTGACTGAGAAAGCCTTCCTGACCAAAAGGGGGAAGATAAATAAAACCAAATTAAGTTTCAGTGGCTGTGAGTTTAAAATAAAGTAGACAGATCATTCTGGAAGTTACCCTATGCATTATATAGATATCCATTTTTAGTTTTTAGTGTATTAGAATAGCTGGAAGGAAGTACCTGAAAATGTTGGACTGTAATCCAGTAGTCTGATTCTTGATGATGATGATATTACTAATAGCTTTTATGGTGTGACTGTGTGTGAAAACTTTTGGCTGATGCTCACTTTATCCAATGTATAGATAGATGGGTAAGAAAATAAAGCAAAATAAATGAATAGTAGTGGTGGATAAGGGGTATGGGATGTTCTGGGTGGTTTTTTTTTAATTTTTACTTGTATCTTTTTTTGGAGTAATGAATATGTTCCAAAATTGATTGTAGTGATGAAAGCACAACTATATGATGATACTGTGAATCATTCATTGTACACGTTGATGATTATGTGGTGTGATGGTTAGGCTCTGGTGTCAACTTGGCCAAGTAATTTTGCCTAGTTGTCTGGTCAAGCAAGCCTGACCATTGTTGCAAGGCTAGTTCATGCCTGGTTGATAAACTGGAAGGCTAGTACATTAAATCATCAGTCAGTTGATTGCATCTGTGACTTATTACATCTGTGATCAATTAAGGCTTGTCACCAATCAGTTGAAGACTTTTAAGGAAGAAGAGAGACTTTTTCACTGCTTCTTCAGTCAGTGAGCCTCTCCTGTAGAGTCCATCCAAACACTCAATCAGAGCTGCTAGTTTCGCAGCCTGCCCTATGGATTTGACTGTTCCACTTGCATGGTTGCATGAGATACCTTTATAAATCTGTATTTTCAAATATCTCTGGTTGGTTCTGTTTCTCTAGAGAAGCCTGACTAATGCATGTGGTATATAAATATATCTCAATAAGATTTCATTAAAATGGTTTACTGTAAATTAACATCAGGCACATATTCTTACAATGGATTTTTATGATATTTTTTCCATAGAAATCGTTCCAATATCATAACAATTAAACATATATGTATACATTTAATGAAGTACATTTATTGAGGTAATAAATGTCCTTGATATCAGGACTGTACTGTAAATCTAAAGTAAATGATAAATATCATTGTAAAGGAATAATCTTTGGAACCAAAGAGTACATTCAAATCCTGCCTCATCATTTTCCAGTTTAGTAGGACAAGTGATATTATATGCATGACCCAGTGGCATTATTATTCATCATCAGAATCTACAGTTTATGGGGAATGTTAGGAGTTGTGTCTATTCCTAACTATAAAAAATACCTTCTTCTTAGTTTTGCAATTATGGCAAATTAATTAAGGTGTGTGAGTAACACCTTACCAATGGTGAATTGCTTTATGAAGTCCACTTCTTATTATTCCAATATAGGCTAAAGAAGTTATTTATATAACATCTAGCTTGAATATTCAATTCATAATCATTTTTGTCTTTGCATGAAAACATTGTTTCTTTAAAATGTTTGATAGTGTGTGTTAACATGGACACAAGATGACTCTTAAACCAGGTTGAAATGACAACAGGGATTAGAGTGAGTGTAATCCTTCAGAGAGGTTTGTCATACTCCCTATTCTTACTTTCAAGTAGAACTTTGCCTTACTTTAAATGTTTTCTTTTTAGGAAGAGCTAAATTTGGTTGGTATGTCAGATCCAGAATGCAGGAAGATAGCTTTCCAACAAATCCTGCTGGCAAGCATCACTCAGGCTAATATATCCTTCCACAGCAAATATTCTGATTTTCCTGGTGATCCATGACTTGCCAACTGCTGACACCTACCAGCTTACACCTGTAGACACCCGCTGGCATAAACTGGAATACTTTGAAAAGTCTGCCAGTGGAGAAGAGCTTATCAATTGTCTACTACCAAGTCTGAGTTGTTTATTGTATTCCAGTTCCTAAGTCTCTGACCTATATGTTGCATTTCTTATGTACTGAAAAAATTATAGACAAAACCAAAACCGAAACATTAAGGGAGCATTACAAACAACCTGGGGCTTTTCATCCCCAGTGTAAGGTATTCTCAAGTATTGCTGGAAAGAGAACATGAAAGGGATGATTTAAATTGTTAGAAGTGTAACCAGGCACTAAATTAGGCTCTATTCTGTAGCTAAGGGGCTGGGTAGGAGTGGTGAATGTGGTGATAAAAATCTTCTAGCAGTGGGCTATTTGGTAGGGCTTTAGCCAATGATGAAAAAAATTGCTACCATTTTGACACAGAAGTAGTTCATATGAAGATTTTAAAGAATTTATTAAATGCTTGAGCTCAGTGACTTATTTGTTCACTGCTGCCTGTATCTCTTCAAGGTAAGAGAGTAAACAATTAGAATTAAAACATATTCTCTAAATCAGCATCCACTCTGTGGCACCATTTCTCCCATAGCCAGGATTCACAGGTCCAGGAATCAAGGGGTGGAAATGGGAGTGAAATGATTCACTGTTTCCTCTAATGATCCACTAAAATAATATTTGCTTCCTGTCCCTACAACCTGGGGTTCTGTGGGTCTATAGTTCTTACTTCCAAAAGAAGGGGTTCTTCTACCGGGAGACACAACAGTGACACCATCTCACTGAAGTTTAGACTGCTACACAGTCACTTTGGGCTCTTGATGCCTGAGTCAGCAAAGACAGGATTTAGTGCACTGGCTGGGAAGATTGATCCTGATCATCAAGGAAAAATGGACTGCTACTACACAATAGAGATAAAGGAGAGTTTGCCTGGAAGAAAGGAAATCCTATAGGCTTTTTCTTAGTACTACCATACCCTGTGATTAAAACTAATGCAAAACTGCAACAAACAGAACTAATAATGGCTCAGAAATTTCAGGAATAAAGTTTAGGCCACCCCAAAGAACTATGTCCAATTTATGTGCTTGCTGACAATAGAGGGAATATGGAATAGGTAGTAGAAGAAGGTAGATTTAAGTATAAGCTATGACTAGAGGATCAGTTACAGAAATAAGGACTGTAAATGGTTTGGTATTTCTATGTTTTTTATGAATATGTTTATATATATACATAAAACAGATATCTTTCTTTTTGCTTTTTTTTCTTCTATATTATCCTCTTATCATGTGTGCTAGTTTGAAAGGATTATGCACCTTAGAAAAGCCATGTTTTAATCCTGATCCATTTGGTGGAGGCAGCAGTTTCTCTTAATCCCTATCCACTGTAGGTTGGAAACTTGATTAGGTTATCTCCACAGAGATGTGACTCACACAATTGTGGGTATTAATCTTTGCTTAGAGGAAAGATTAATACCCACCCATTCCAGGTGCGTCTTGAATAGTTTACTGGAATCCTGTAAAAGAGGAAACATTTTAAAAAGAGCATGAGAGCCATCAGAACCATGAGAGACCATGCAGCCAGAGACCTTTAGAGATGAAGAAGGAAAATGCCCTTGGGGAGTTTCACTAACCAAGAAACCAGGAGAGAAAGCTACCAGACTCACCATGTTCACCATATGTCTCTCCAGTTGAGAGAGAAACCCTGAGCATCATTGGGCTTCTTGAACCAAGGCATCTTTTCCTGGATGCCTTAGTTTGAACATTTCTATAGACTATAGCTTTAATTTGGACATTTTTACAGCCTTAGAACTGCAAACTTGCAACTTAATAAAATCCCCCTCGTAAAAGCCATTCTGTTTCTAGTATATTGCATTCCAGCAGCTAGCAAACTAGAACAACATGTAACATAAATTATATTAACTTTATGTCATAGTGTTTTAGTTTTAGGAAGTCTCGAGTTTAAGAATGAATATTACCCAAGGAGTTACATCCTTTTTTGGGGAAAGAGTTAGTGCATTTCTGATTGTACTCAGGATGGTTGAATACTGTTAGGCAAAAATATGACTGTATTCTTTTTATTTAGATATTTAATTATGGTTTAAGAATATGTGTATGGGTGCCACGTTGATAAGGGTAGACTGTGATCGTTAAGTTTATGTGTCATCTTGGCTAGGTTATAGCATCCAATTGTTTGGTCAAACAAGCATTGCCCTGACTATCATTGTGAACATATTTCATGGATTTAAATCATCAATAAATTGATTGCATCTATAGCTGACTACATTTACAACCAATGAAAGAGATTGCCTTCAATAATGAGAGAAGTTGCATCCAATCATTTGAGATCCTTAAAGGAGAACTGATGATTTCAGCAGTCACGGAAAGAACTCCATCTCTACTTTAGCCAGCCAGCTTCTTCTGGAGAATTCACTGAAAACTTCTATTGGAGTTACTAGCTTGTGGCCTGCCATATGAAATTCAGACTTGCCCATCCCACAGTTCCAAGAACCAATTCCTATAGTAAATTTCATAATAATATTATTATGAGAACCTTATCCCCCCATATACACATGCATACACATCCTGCCAGTTCTGCTTCCCTGCAGAACCCAACTAATATATCTGTTAAATGAAATAGTGTTATTGTTTAACTTCATTGGAACCTGGACACTATTTTATTATGATGAGATTTGGGTAAATTATAGCAATGAATAGCAGGAAGTAATACAAGAATACATGTTTCCGTTCAAACTTTCTTCTTGTACCTTGACTTTCATCATTGCTTACCTAGATTATAAGAGAGTACATTAAATTAACAAGAAGAGAACAATTGCAAAATAAGT
The DNA here is from genome assembly GCA_004026745.1 of Myrmecophaga tridactyla. Taxonomy (NCBI): domain Eukaryota; kingdom Metazoa; phylum Chordata; class Mammalia; order Pilosa; family Myrmecophagidae; genus Myrmecophaga; species Myrmecophaga tridactyla. Next base: position 198,020 of record PVIY010000166.1, read on the forward strand.
TTTTCTACTTGTAAAAGCAATATGTCCAAAGAAATGGTTGTTAAAGTAAACATAAGAATAGCATTTTATTCGACTAGACCATATTTTAAAACCAAGCAAATAAAAACGCATAAAAAGGTTCATTTTTAATTAATTAATTTTTTTTTGTTAAAAGGAGGTTCATCCCTAATCAAGATGGCAGAATGAGGTGTTTTTGGGCGCCATCCCCTCACAGAAGCTGTGACCAACCAGGAAGAACAGGCAGATACATCTCTCTTACAGTGCAGGAAAACAGATAAAGATTGCAGTAACATGAGCACTGAAGAAAAATGCTACTTAAAAGTGGTATTAGCCTCTCTTGGCACCCTGCATTCTTCAGCTTCTCACCAGCTCAGTGTGGAGTGAAGCCATGGTCCTCGTGTAGATCCTTGGTCCTGGTTCCAGAAAGAGCAGAGGAACCCTGTACACATACTGGGAACATACATGCCTGGCCCAGCATGTGTGGTGGCCTAAGGAACAGGTCCCCAAACCTGCCCTGCCTCTACAAGGCAGTTCATAGAGCTCTGCTGTGGAGTGCGGTGGGAGAACAGTCGAGCAGTGCTGCTTGGGGCATGGGGATGCTGACTATAGGACATATAGGGTAGTGCCCAGAATTGTGAGGAGACTGTTTGTTATGGAAGAGGTGAAATTCAGAACCATGTAAGTGGGGGAATTCCTAGGACCATGCACACATGCCCAAGATAAAATACAAGTGCATAAATGGTCAAGGAGGCCTCTGCTTTGACCTGGAGCTATTCTCTAAACTCATTGTATGGATAAGTCCTAAAGGACAGTACTTGCAAAGATTGGGAAAGATATTTACTTTATTCTTGCCCCTCTTCCTTTCTCCTCTTTCTCCTCCTCTTCCTCCTCCTCCTCTTCTTCTGCTTCTCCTTCTGCTTCTTCTTTTTTCTCTTTTGTTAAGTCCTGGCAATCAAGGAAAGCTCTATCATAATACTAGTTGGATACAGGCTTAAGGGACAGACATCACAAGAGCCTAAATTCCAGTTTTAACACATCAAAGTATCAAAAAGCCCAATTTTCAACAAAAGGTTGCAAACACACCAAGAAACAGGAAATGTTGGCTCAGGTAAAGGGGAAAATTAAAACATTAGAAACTGTCAATGAGGAAGACCAGACCTGGGACATACCAGACAAAGATTTTTAAACAGTGATCCTAAATATGCTCAAGGAGCTACAGAAAAATGTGGACATAGAACTAAAGGAAATCAGAAACATGATAGATTAAATGCAAAGCAAATACCAATAGAGAGATGGAAAATATGAAAAGGAATGAAACAGAGCTGAAGACCATAGAAACAGAAATTAAAAATTCCATTGAAGAGTTCAATAACAACTTAGACCTGGAAGAAGAAAAAATGAAAGAGAGAAAAGAGCAGGGACAATATTCAAATAAATAATGACTAAAAACTTCCAAATTTAACAAATATGTGAATATACACATCCAAAACACTCAATGAACTCTAAACTTAATGAGCACAAATAGACCCATACTGTGGAGTATTATAATCAAAGTGTCAACCACCAAAGACAAAGAATTCTGAAAGCCAGAAAGGAGAAGCAACAAATCACATACAAGGGAGCCTCAATATGATTAAACACTGATTTTTCCTTGGAAACCAAGGAAGCAAGAAGCAGTGGGATTATATATTTAACATGTGGAAAACAAAAATAATGCCAAGTAAGAATTATATATCCAACAAAACTGTCTTCCAAAGGTAAGGGAGAGATTACACATTCCCAGATAAATAAGAGCTGAGGGACTTCATTCACTAAACTAGCCCTATAAGACATGCTAAAGAGAGTTCTGAAGGTGAATGGAAAGAACAATAGACAACAGATCAAAGTTGCATGAAGAATGAAAGATCTCCAGTGAGGGTAAAACATGGGTAAATATAAATGCCAGCACTGTTAGTGTGTTTCTGTTTTTCCCCACTTTAGGCTTTCTTCAGGATCTAAAAGGAAAGCACATCATAAAATGTAATAATAAAAGAGTGGTTTTGTATTCATAATGTATAAACATATAGTTTGTAACAAGAACCAAATAAAGGTCGAGGGAGGGGTATAGGAACATAATTTTGTAGTCTATTGAGTTAATGTGGTATCAAGCAAAAGAGAGTTTTATAGATTCAGAATGTTAAATTTAAGGCCCACAGTAACTACAAAGAAAATATTGGAGAATATACTAGCTCATAGAGACAGAAATTAAGTACAGGTTTCTGGGCAGGGAGGAAGAGGGAATATAGACATAATGCATAATGAATGTAGGGTTTCTGTTTGGGGAGATGGGAAAATTTTAGTAATGGGAGTTGTTGAGAATACTGAAATATTGTGAATGTGATTAACCCCATTGAAGTACATGCTTGGGAGTGGATAAGATGGGAACATATATGTTTTATATCTGTTCACACAATTAATTTTTTAAAGAAAAAACTAAATAAAGCATGACAATTAAATGCAATACGTGTTTCTGCATGGGATCTAGATAGAGAGGAGGAAAATCTCAAAGGGGAACATTAATGAGACATACGAAAAACTGGAATATAGACTCTAAGCTTTATATGAAAATTAAATATCTTGCACTTAAAATGAATACATAAGTGAATGTCCTGTTCTTAGAACATGTGAATGGCAGTATTAAGTGATCAAAAAGTATGAGACATATGGGCTACATTTAAAGCTCAGAAAATGTGCTGATAAATTAATAAGGAAATATAGATAGATGAAATAGATAGAGAAATAGATTATACATAGAAAGAAAGAATGATATGGTTAATGTAGTACAATGTTAAAATTGTTAGATCTGGATATCTGGGTGATGGTAGGGATATGTTGGAGTTATCTGTATCGGGTTTGTATTATTTTCATAACTGACCTGTAAATTTGAAAGCACTTTAAAATAAAAGTTACTTAAAAAGCTGTTCATTTCATTTGTCACTGTAAAATATCCCCTGAAAACACCACCCCCTTTTATAGGGATAATGCTGCAGATGACTTCAAAAGGAGGGATGGGTACACATAGAGTCATGTGATGGAGCTAGAAGAACTCCTCTGATGTAATGTTTTGGCATGAAGTATGGTTCAGCTGGAGGGAGTGCCCTAATGGTGTGATGTTAAAACCGGTGGGTGGGGTCAATCTGTTCGGACTGAAGTTCCATCTCTGCCACTTACTAGCGGTATAATCTTCATCAAGCTATTGAAACTCTTTGTGCATCAGTTTTTTGTTCATTGATAAAATAAGAATATTGAAGAATTAAATTACTTAAAAAATGCAAAAGACTTAGAAAAGACCCTGTTACCTCTACACTCTCCATTTCTATAGTTGTTACCACCACAACGTACATGAAAAGACCAATTCCCAGCTGTTCAGAGGCCAGTGAGCAGGGCAAGCCAGGGGACCATTTCAGGAAAAACTGTATGTACACGGGGAGTCAAAGCCCAAATGTAAGTGCAGTAACGATCATAAAATGGATGTGAGAAAATGAATAGAGGGAAAATGAACTTAACTTGAATTTTCAAGAAAATAAAAAAAAGAATTATTTGCCTAGATTTACACAAGGGGCAGAAATTGGCATACGCATTCAAATTTTAAAACTGACCCATGGTTTATGAGTTCTGCATTACAAGGCCCTCCATGAAACCCCTAAGCTAATGAAAAATAGGGGAGAGCTTCTAAGGTGAAGATGCCTTTATTATGGAAATAACTTTGCAGTATTTAGCTGGGAGCATGATAGATATTCCGGCCCGAAATCTGACATGCCAGTCTTTGAGGAGAAAGCATCACCTTGTTGATGCCCTCATTTGGACTTCTAGCCTCAAAAACATGAGTCAATAATCCTCAGCATTTAAGCCAATCCATTCATTGATTTGCCTTAGCAACAAAGAAACTATATCAGTACCTTTAGAACAATTTAGAGGGGGTAAGAAATGCAAAGTGTTTACTGGTATACAACTAGTTCAATTAATGTGGTTTGAGAGCTATCAAGATTTTGAATTTGTAGTTTACTTATGAGTTAGAAGATTCTTTGGGTGAAGTGTGGTTCACACCTTTTCAACGTTCAAAAATACAATCTTATTAAATACACAATAAATACTGAATATGATAGTGACTAGATCAGGAGATAGAGTCCTTTTTCATTGCTGATAAAAGCTTTCTCCACCTCAAAACACTTTGTCATTAAAAAAAATCTTGTTAAGCCTCAAGAATTTGATATTCTGTTAAAACGAAAGTCTCAATACTTATACAAATCTCTATGGGACAAAGAATTTTTATTTAATAATATCTGCTGTATTCTTCCTTCATTTTTAAAAAATATTCATTCATTCCCTGGTCCAAGCAACTCCCCCCCAAAAAAAATAAAAATAAAAATATTCATACTTTACAATTGGTGTATCATAAATGTGTATAGCACTTGCCTTCTGGAAGTCAGAACTTTGCATGTCTTAGATTTACATGGTGAGAAACAACCAGCTTGAGCAGGAGTACGAGATACATAGAATTGCCCTTAACATAGCAAACATGATCTATTTTTACTTTATTAAAAGTATGATCCATTTGATTTGAAAAGGGTTTGGAGATAAAATTTTAATTGAGCACTATTTAAAAATGTTAATTATTCATACTGAAAAATGAGTTTCATGTGTAATATGTTAAGCTTAGAATTATTTGGATTATGTAAAAATGATATATAAAGGAGCTTAAAGTAAGATGATACATCTTCAGTCCCTCCCTAGAATGGAAGATCAGAAAGCAGGGGCATGCTACGTTAAAAGGTAGATCCCTGGATACTCTTAAAATAGCTATGTTAGTTGGATCACCATGGGAAAAAATAATTAATGGAGATAATTGAGATAATGAGGAAAAATTGAAAGCTTTCCCTCTAAGATCAGGAACATAACAAGGATGCCCACTGTCACCATTATTATTCAATATTGTGCTGAAAGTTTTAGCCAGGGCAATTAGATAAGAAAAAGAAATAAAAGGCATCCAAATTGGAAAGGAAGAAGTAAAATTCTCACTGTTTGTAGATGATATGCTATTATATGTTGAAAATCCTGAAAAATCTACAGCAAAGCTACTACACCTAATAAATAAGTATAGTAAAGTGGCAGGGTACAAGATCAACAGCCAAAAATCAGTAGTGTTTCTATACAATAATAAGAGCAATCTGAGAGGAAATCAAGAAAAAAATTCCATTTACAATAGCAACCCCAAAATAAAATATTTAGGAATAAATTTAACTAAGGATACAAATGACCTGTCCAAGAAAATTATGCAAAATTGCTAAAGGAAAGCATGGAAGACCTAAATAAAAGAAAGGGTATATTGTGTTCATGGATTGGAAGATTAAATCCAATTAAGATGTCAATACTACCAAAATTGATTTATAGAGTCAATGCAATACCAATTAAAATCCCAAAAGCTTAATTTGCATAAATAGAAAAACTAATAACCAAATATATTTGTAAGGGAATGGTGCCCTGAATAGCTAAAAATATCTTGAGAAAAAAAAATGAAGTGGGAGATCTCACACTACCTGACATTAAAGCATATTTTGAAGCTAAAGTGGTCAAAACAGCATGGTACTGGCATAAAGATAGATATACTGACCAATGGAATCACATAGAGTGTTCAGATATAGACACTCTTATCTATGGACAATTGATGTTTGATAAGGCAGTCAAGCCAACTCTCTTGAGACAGAACAATAAACAGTGTTTGGAGAACTGGATATCCATATGCAAAAGAATGAAAGAGGATTCATATCTCACACCCTATACAAAAAATTAACTCAGAATGGATCAAAGGCCTAACCATTAGAGTTAAGACCATAAAACTTTTAGAAAAAAAAGTAGGGAAATATAAGATTTGTGATAGGAGGCAGTTCCCTAGATCTTACACCCAAACATAAGCATTGAAGAAAGAAATAGATAAATGAAAACTTCTCAAAATTAAACACTTTTGTACAACAAAGAACTTTGTCAAGAAAGTAGAAAGGCAGTCTATGCAATGGGAAACAATATTTGGAAACCGCATATCAGATAAGGATTTAGTATCTAGAATATATAAAGAGATTCTTTAACTCAACAACAAAAAGACAACCCAATTTAAAAATGGGCAAAAGAAGAGGAAATATGAATGACTGAAAGGCACATGAAAAGATGTTCAACCTCACTGGCTATTAGAGAAATGAAAACCAAAACCAGAGTAAGATATCATCTGACACCCACTAGAATGGCCATTATTAAAAAAAAAAAAAGAAAATGACAAGGGCTGTAGAGAATGTGGAGAAAGAGCACACTTATCCACTGTTGGCGGGAATGTGAAATGGTTCAACCACTCTGGAAGGCAGTTTATGGGTTCTTCATGAAGCTAAGTATAGAATTGCTATGTGATCCAACAATCCCACTACTAGGTATATATTTAGGGGGCCTGAGGGCAAGGACACAAACAGACATTTGCACACTGACATTTACAGTAGCATTATTTACTTTTTGCCAAAGATGGAAAGAGTCCAAATGTTCATCAATGGATGAATGGCTAAACAAGCTGTGGTATATACATATGATGGAATATTATGCAACTGTAAGACAGAATAAAATCATGATGCATGTAACAAAATGTATGAAACTTGAGGACATAATGCTGAGTGAAATTAGCCAGAAACAAAAGGACAGATACTGTGTGGTCTCACTAATATGAACTAACATAAATGAGTGAACTTGGAGAATGAAGTTAGGACCACAAGCTATCAGGAGATAGAAATAGGGTTGAGATTGGGCAGTTGGTGCTGAAGGAATAAAGATTTTTGCAACAGAACTGATTGTAAAAATTCAGAAATGGATATCACAATACTACCTGACTGTATGTAGCACAATAATATAAGTACACTGAATGAAGTTGAATGTGAGTATGAGAGAGGGAGAAGGCCTGGGGTCATGTATGAAACCAGAAGGAAAGTTAGAGGACAAAGACTGAGATGGTATAATCTAGGAATGCCTAGAGTGGACAACGATGATGATTAACTGTACAAATTAAAAAAAAAATTGCATAAGGGAGAACAAATGAATGTCAATATTTTAGGTGTTTAAAATAGATGGTGTATTGGAAAAAGAACAATCAATGCAAGCTAGGGTCTATAGTTAACAGTAAGATTGTAATCTACTTCCAATGAATATTACAAAGGCATTATGCCAAAACTAAATGTCAACAGGTGGGGGACATAGGAAAGGGGTAAGGATTCTTTGTGAAAGAAAAGGAAATGTCTTCAGATAGAGTATGGTGGCAAAGGCTTGTCTATACATTTAGGTTCGATCGTATGATGTGTGAATAAAACTGCTTGAAATCTAATGGCGTTTGCCCTGCAGGTTTTTGAAACTGCTTGGGTCCAATGACCCCATGTTCTTTCCAATTTCTCCCTATGGAAATAGGGGTATTTATCCTATGACTGTCCCTCCTTTGTATTTTGGCAGTAAATAACTTTATCTGAGTTTTACAGGTCCAGATTCAGAGGAGAATTTTGCTTTAGGACTGTCCATGCCTGTAGCTGACTTTGATGAGACCTTTTACTGGTTTTAACTTTGTACTGTATTTGTATCGTTACTGAAATGGTTTAAGGCTTTCTGATATTGCAATGGAATGAATGCATTTTATATGGGAAAAGTATGCTTTTTTTAGGGTCCAGAGGATGGAATGTGTTGATTTGAAAGGATTTATGTCTCCTAGAAAAGCCATGTTTTAATTCTGATCCACTTGTGGGGGCAGCCATTTCTTTTAATCCCCATTCAGTACCATAGGTTGGAAACTTGATTAGATTATCTCCACGGAGATGTGACTCACCCAGTGGGTATTAACCTTGATTAGATGGAGATGTGACTCCACCCATTCCAGGTGGGGCTTGATTACCTTACTGGAATGCTTTCAAAGAGGAAACATTTTGGAGAATGAGAGCCATGAGCAGAGGCATGAGAACTACCAGAGCCCACGCAGCCAGAGACTTTTGGAGATGAAGAAGGATAATGCTCCTGGGCAGCTTCATGAAACAAGAAGTCTGTAGAGAAAGCTAGCAGATGTCGCTATACTCACCATGTGCCTTTCCAGTTGAGAGAGAAACCCTGAACTTCATCAGCATTTCTTGAGTGAGAGTTAACCTCTTGTTGGTGCCTTAATTTGGACATTTTTATGGACTTGCTGTAACCGGGACATTTTCACAGCCTTAGAGCTGTAAACTAGCAATTTATTAAGTCCCCCATTTTAAAAGCCTTTCTGTTTTTGGTATATCACATTCTGGCAGCTAGCAAACTAGAACAGTCTCCAAAATTCTACAAGTTGTTCAGGGCGCTGTATTAGATACTTCCTGCCTGTGCTGGCTAAAGAGCATTATTTTTCTAATCCATGAAATTAATGGCCATCTAATCCATGGCCAATCCTGGTAATAGGATTGAAATTTGAACACATGAGTTTGAAATTTGATTATGTTGGGAGTTAGTGACTCCAATAATGTCAGAAAATGAGACACTTGTAATTCCTGTTACACTTTGGCAAAATAATTACTTATATATGGTCCCCTGAGATGAAAGTACATGTTGAAGAAAATTTGGGTAGATTTGGTTGATCCTGCAACAGACCATTGTGAAAATGTGGATACAGTGTCTGTGAGCTGAACTGGCTGTTACTAACTGTGTTAGAGAGTGAAAATAAAGAAACATACAAGCTCAAGAGTTTAAATGATTGCCCCAGATCATGATCAAAGGACCAAAGAGTTTCAGTGATTTCCCTGAAGAAATCTTTTATCTCATATTCACAGTTCTTGTGAATTGACAAATTACTCTGGAGGCTGAATTAACCAACTTGCCATATCTCCCATGTGAAAGTTAGAACAGTGATTGGAAAATGGAGGATTTGAAGCATTGGAATGGAGAATTTACTTCAATTTGGATGGCTCAAACTCCCCAAACACTCTGAGAATATCTTGCCACAGAAGCTGCCTCTTTTCTCTTTTCTTAAGAGGGTACCCCTACTTAAACTACCTACCTTAGGGACACTTTACAAGTGATATGATGCCCACCTCTTGCTTGCTTGATTAACATTTTCCTGGAAAATAAGAAGAAATTGTAATATAGGTGAGAACAAAATATATGAAATATATTATGTTGGCATATACTTGGATTATATTTGGGAATGGATTCTTAGGGTGCAATAACACATAGCAAGGGACACTATTTTAGGCTGAGCAAAGTTCATTGATGTGGACTTAGAGGAGGACCTGAACTTCATCTGTAGTTTAAGAATATGGAAATAGCCCCAGGTTTTCTTGTCAGCTGAAGTGTGGATTCAATTGTCCTATGCTAAATGAAATTGAGATGGCAGAAATTCACAGGTGAAATATAAAGGAAGGAATCCAAATACTAATGAGATAGGAAGTTGCAATGAACTTCTTACATGCAACCCCTCACCCCACTTCTTACCTGTTGACCTACTTACAAAGAGGGTCAGGGAATACTTCCTTCAACAGAATATTGAAAGATAACCATGCATTCACTTACATTTGAGATGTGAAAATTTGCCTTCAAACATACACGTTTTAAAGAAAACAAAATGGGACTCATTAAAAAGGGAAATAATTGTGTCCTTTTGATCAGCAGACATTCCTTTGATTTAAAAAAGATTGAAACATAATTTTCTATTAATTTACTCTTTTGCCAATGGGAAAAATGGGGTCTTTTGAAAGGTGAATAATGACTCACAATTGAACATGGTTAAATTTTTCGTTTTCTTGTTTTTAATCTTTTCATGATTGAAACCATATCAGAATATAGAGCATCTGTATCTGTAGGGCCTTTTTGTATGCATATTTTATCATTAAATTAAAGGAGAAAAGCCTGAGTTGACATATTTAACCTGGCACAAATAAATTTCAGTGCAGAAAAGATAAAATAGTTTTAGAATCATTTAATAAAAAATCATAATTCTTCTTCTAAATAGTATTTAAAAATGTTTTATAGCAAACTTAGACTAAAGCCACTAAGGATTAGGATTCTTGAATAATATAATGATATAGAAACAGCAAAGCATGGAGTAGAGAAAAGGCAAAAACATTTGTTTGTGGTTAATTTTATTGAGGTATAATTTATATATAATAAAGTTAACCAATATTAAGTACACTTCAATATATTTTAACAAATTTACAAAATGACATAACCACCACCACAATTATGAGCCCCCAAATTTCTGCCACCCCAAAAGTTCCACCGTACTACTTTGCATCCAATCTTCTTCCCTCATCTACTGACTCTTAGTAACGACTGATCTGATTTCTATCACAATATTTTTCTTTCAGAATTTCATAGCAATATATAATAGTATGTAATTGTCTGGCCTCTTTCACTTATCATATAATTTGGTGATTCAAAAATTACTTGATCTTGAATGGAGAATTTTCACATATTCCATATACATGCTCCATTAATTAGTTTTGATGTCTACTTAGATAATATATCTAATTGGTTTGTTTTCTTAGATTTTTACTGGCTACCATGTCTAGTTTTCTACTCAAGCAAATGTCGTACTTCTTTGAGGATTGTTTGCATGTCAGTAATTTTTTTTTTAATTATTGGTATTTCTATTTAGTTAGGACCTCATTAATTACTTTCAGCAATGTTAAGTAGTTTCAGTGTAAATGTCTTGTTTATAAGTTGTTAGATATATATCTAAGTATTTTTATTTCTTATGCTAATGCAAATGATAATATGTTATTCTCCATTTTCAGTTGCCTGTTGCTAGAATACAAACATTCAATTGGATTTGGAATACTGATCTTTTATCCTTTGATCTTAAATTAATTTATTAACTTACTAATTTTAGTAGATTTTGTAGATTTTCTGCAAGATAATCATGACACCTAAAAATATGTTTTTATTTCTTCTTCTCCAATCTGTATTGCTTTTATTTCTCTTCCTTCCATCCTTCATTCCTTTGTTCCTTCCTTCCATCCCTCCCTCCCTCTTTCCTTCCTTTTGTTCTGTTCTTAGCATTTTGCATTTATGCCTTTTGCATGACTATAACTCTAGTACAATATAATGAGAGCATATACCCTTCCCTTGTTCAATATCTCAGTAGAAATTTTTCAATCCTTCACTGTTATCATTTTAGCTGTAGATTTGTGTGTGTGTGTGTGTATGAGAATGTTATATATATCCAAACTTGCTTTTTGTATCCCTGCTATAAACCATATTTGATCACAGAATAATAATCTTTTTATATATTGCTGGATTCAATGTTCTAAAAATTTGTTAAAGGGTTTTGGGCATCTATATTCATGAGAAACATTAGGAACTAACTCTTTTGTATTGTCTATGGTTTTAGTAACAAAGTAATACTGGCCTCACAAAGTGTCTCTCTTTTTCTATTATCTGGAAGAATTTGTGGAGAATGTAAGAGTGAAGCCACTTGCTCTGCAGTTTTATTTGTGGTAATCATTTTGACAATAAATTCTGTTTATATGACATATTTGATGGCTATTTAGGATGTTTATTTCTTCTCATGTGAGTTTTGTATACTATATCATTCAAGGAATTTGTTCATTTCATTTGTTATGGAATTTATTGGTATAAAATTGCACATTCATCTAGTAGACTTTCAATGTCATAGGATCTGTAGTGATATCTCCTTTCTCATGCTTTATAAAATAAAGAATAATTTTATCATTTTCCTGATTAATCTGGCTATAAATTTATTAATTTTATTGTCTATACAGAGAACCAGGTTTGGTTTCATTGATGTTCTCTATCATTCTGTTTTCTATTGCATTGATTTCTCTCTTTTTCATTTTTACATTCTTTGTTCTGCTTACTTTGGAATACATTTAGCCTCCTTTTATTTCAGTTTCTTAAGTTGGAAAGTTAGTCATTGAGTTTCAACTTTTCTTCTTTCCCAATACAAGTGTTTAGTGCTATAAAATTTCCTCTTAACACTACTTTGGATGCATCCCGTAATTAAAAAATATTTTGCTCCTATTTTCAGTTGGTTGAAAATACTTTCCAATTTCCTTTTTGATTTCTTTTAATCTGTGGTGACATAGAATGTGAAGTTTAACTTTTTCAAATATTTGTACATATTCAATATATTTTCTATTAGTAACTTCTATCTTAATTTATTTGTCATTAGAGAATGTATTTTCTTTGATTAATCATTTTTATTCTTTTTTTTTGCTTAGAATATTGTCTTTTTAAAAGGTGCTTTTGAAAGGAATGTATGTTCTTGTGTTTTTAGGTGGGGTGTTATATGAAGGTTAGTTAAATCCATTTTTGATATGTTTTCCTTCTAAAGTTGTACTGATTTCTGCTTTTTTGGTGTGTTCATCTGGAGAAAAGGAGAGAGAGCACTTTAAAAATCTTTGTTATATTTGACTTGACTCTCTTATTTTCTTAATTTTGTCAAGTTTTGCTTCATCGATTTTATCTTTGTCATTAGGTGGTATGCACTTAGGATTGTTATTTTTTCCTGAAGAATGTACCCTTCACTATTATCAAAATATCTTTCTTACCCCTTATTCTGTAGTCTGATATATACTTTGTGGGTTTTTTTTAAAGTCCTTTCAAATTTTCTTTTGATTAGCATGGATATCATTTCCCATGATTTCATATTTAATATATTAGTGACTTTTTATTTTAATGCCTGTAATTTGAGTATTTAGATAGTTTAAATACTACTTTATTTTAGTATGTTTCAGTTGAAATCTATAATCTTGCTATATATCTTCTCTTTGTTCCATTTATTCTTGATTATTTCTCCCACTTCTTGAATTCTTGTGGAGTTAAGTATTTTTGTGATTCTATTTTTATCTCCATTGTTGGCATATTTTAAATGGCTGCTTTAGGTTTACAATATGTTTTTAACTTACCAGAGCCATCTTTATATAATATTTCACATTATGTATAAGAGCTTTAAAACAGTGTACTTCTATTTACCCTTTCCCAGGCTTTCTGTTATTGTTGTATTATAGTTTACTTCTATGTATTATAAACCCAATAGGACCTTGATATTCTTTTCCTTTAACTAGTCGATTATCTTTTAAATAGGATAAGGTTAAGAAAAATCGATTACAATTGTTAATGTTTACCATTCTTTACATACCAAATTTATATCTGATATTATTTTCCTTCTTCTGGGAGGAATTCCTTGGAAATTCTTGTAATGTTAACATGCTAATGTTAAATTCCTTCAGTTTAATTATACTTATAGAATGTTTTGTTTTTATTTTTGAAAGACAGTCCTACTTGTTGTAGAATTTTAGGTTTAAAATTTTTGCTTTGCTTTGATTTTTCTTTCAGGACAATTTTACTCCATTGTTTTTCTGCTTGCATTGTTACTGTTGAGAAATTTGCTATTATTCTTTTCTTTGTTCATCTGTAATTGCTGTGTCTCTTTTTCCCTCTGAGTGACTTTCAGATAATTTCAGATTTTTGCTTTATTAATGGTTTTCTGCAATTTGCTTTGGTTCTACTTTAGTGTGTTTTCTTCAGCTCAATTTTCTTGAGATTTGTTGAGTTTCTTTGACCTTGGGGTTTATATTTTCATCAAATTTGGGAAATTTTCTTCCATTACTTTTTCAGATGTTTTTCTGTCCCTGCTCCCTCTCTAGGTCTCCAGTTACTCTAATAACACTCATGTTAGCTTGTGTGGTGCTTATTCTACAGCTCATTGTCAATTTTTTATAATGTTTTCTCAATTTTTATTTTAGATAATTCTATAGCCATATCTTCACGTTCTCTGATCTTTTCCTTTGCAATATCTGATTTGTCATTACTGCAATCCAATAGATTTCTCATTTTAGGTATTCATTTATTTGTTCTTTAGGTCTTTCATTCTGCTCCTCAACTTGCTCATGATTTCCTCGACATTCTTCTTGTATTGATTATCTCTATAACAGCAGTTAATCTCCTTGTCCATGAACCCCATCATCCATGCCATTTCTGAATCTCTTTGTATTATTTTTTCCTTATTTTAGCTCACAAGTTTCTATTTCTTTGCATATTTGATAATTTTGTGGAAGTTAACCATTGTCAATTTTATTTTTATGGGAATTTTGGACTTTATAATTGTTATTGTTTGTACTCCTTTAACTATTTTCAGGGACATAATTAATTTACTTGGAATCACTTTGATCCTTGATGAGGTTGCTTCATCAAGGCATATCCAAAGCAGAATTTTGCCTGGGTTAATTTGTCTCTTTAAGCAAGGCAATTCCTTTCTGAGCACTCTACCTGATACCATATGTATTAACAGGTCTTTTTCTCTGTCTGGTGTAAACACAAACTGTTCCCAGGAGCTGCTTGTTCTACTGTTTTCAGTTGTTCTTTCCTTGGTTTCACACACGTACAATGATAGCAACCCAGGCAAAGACTCCAGGAGTACCACTGCAGAGCTTCTCAGTTCCATCAAGGCACAGCTCTGTCCTTACCACTACTCTGTTCTGAAAACCAAGTCCCAACATTCCCAAACACCAAACTTTGTCTCCTCAACAGATCAAGAGTACAGTGCCTGATTAAATTCCCTATCTCTGTGTGGCATCTGGAGACTGTTTCTAGGAAGTGAGTTCACACCCATTGCTTTCTTTACCTCCAGAGTCTCTGTCCTTTGCTGGCTGTTATCGAAAGTGTGAACATTATTGTTTCATAGTTTTTTTCTGCTTTTCCAGTTATTCAAAGCAGAAAGGTAAATCTGTTCTTTCTTATTGCCTCATGGTCAAAATAAAAGTTTGGGAACAGAACCTGTTTTGAATTCATTATAATTCATTTAAAGGTTAATGCCCATGATTGATTATAATTATAGAATTTCTTCTATTTTGCCTTTATCATCTGCAGAAAAATATTAAGATCATTAATAACATATTGAAAATAGCTATGTAAATTCAGTTTCCTACCAAACATATCAATTTTAGTTGTTTTTGTAATATTACAAATTATATTTGTAATATTTGTAATATTATATTTTGTAATATATTTTTGTAATATATTATATTTTGTAATATTACAAATAATTACAAATAATATTTGTAATATTACAAAAAGCATGACTTTGTGAGTTTCCAAAGATGAATATTGCATTTAAATTCATAGAATTTAAATTCACAGAAAATTTGAATTCATAGAAAGTCATATAGAACATTGTAGAGTATTGCTATTGATATATTCTGAAATATCCATAAATTCCTGCATTGTATAATTCTTCCTACTATGTACTAAATCACAACATGATTAATTTAAAGCTATTGCTTTAGTATTTTACAAGTAACTTTATGTGACACGTGGAAAGATAAGAAAGGACCAAATGCTATAGGGATGGTATCCAAACCTCAGTTGGGGACGCATTAAACTTCACTTGCTTGGTAAAATCTAAGTGCATATGTCAAGTAGGCAATGGATTTATGATTTTCTTGTTTGAAGCAAGACATATTTTGGAGTTATCCAGCTATAGATTTTTTTGCGTGTGTAGCTATGGGAGAGGTGGTAAGATATCCTAGAAAATAAAAGTAGTTAGATCTGAGAAGATGATGGAGAGTTCTAAATTTAGAAATTGGTGAAGACATAGATTGGTTGGGGGGGTTAGAAGGGACAGTCAGAGTGGTGAGAATGAAAGGTAGGAGAGAATATTGTTCCACAAGCAAGCGAAAAAAAATACTTTTAAAAAAGGAGATATCTTTTGTGTTAAATATTGCTATGTTAATTAAGATGAGCTTTGAGAATTGACCCACGGTTTTGGGAACAAAGAGGTCTTTGGTGGCCTTTATAAGAGTGGGCTCAACAAAAAGATGTGTTCGAAGTATGACTAGATTGGAAAGTGAGGAGACAGGATGTAAAAACAGCTCTTTAAAAAATTTCCCTGAAATGTGGCACAGAAATGGAATGATAGCTGGAAAGGGACCAGGAATAAATTGAAGAATTGATTTTTTTTTTTCAAGGGAGATATAGTGTTTTTAAATCTTGATAGAAGTGACTCAGAAGAACAAGAAAAAAACTGATGATGCAGAAGAGGAAAGGATAATTTCAGTACAAAATTTTTGCATTAGAAAGAATTAATCTAGTGGGTGATTAAAAGGTTTGGATTTAGAAAGGCAAAAAGCCATCTCATCTATTGAAAAAGGCAAAGGAACTGGGCAGAGAGTCTATTAGATTGCTACATTTGGTGGTGGGAGGATGTGATAATTTTCTACTGATTACTTCTATTTTTTCAGTGAAATAAGAAGAGAAACGCAGGATGATTCTGTTCAAGAATGTTTGAGAGTAGAGAAATGGTAGATGGTCTTCTTGGAGAGTTGGACAGGAAATTGCCTAAATCCATGGTCAGATCAGGTGGCCGAGGTGAGGTCCCCGCCTTGCTGAACGCTATTAGTGGAGAACAATAGAGCCACATTGAGCTATGGACATTGGAAACCCACCAGGCTCAACTACTGCCTAATGCCCATGACAGAAATATTTGCCTCAGCACAAGAACAAGCTATTACATATCATGGATATTTGAACTTGCTTATGGATGGTTAGAAATGTAATTTTTAAAATCAAGGGACTGTGGGAATCTCTTTTAATTAGTAGTATCGATGAAAGTTGGAGTTGAAAGCCAGTTCTGCACAATGTGGTTTCTGTCTCCATTGGTCTACTACCACTGTTAAAGTTTGCTTTCCTTCACCAAAGGAAAAAGGAATACACAAACCACCTAAAGCTCAGTTTAAGATACGCTTGGATTGAGTATTGATCAGAGGTGTGCTTTTATCCTGATAAATATTTTCTGCTAGACAATGTTTTTTTTTAATGAAATGCCTTCAACTTAAAATGCTGCTGTTTTATGTGGTAGAGCAGAGTAGAAAGGTGAAGGTAACAAGCAATAAATGAAAAAGGACATCTATATTTCATAATAAATTTTTGCTATGAAGCAAAATGGAAAAGCCATGCTATATTCCACTTTGAATGTTTAATAACTATTGGAATTTTAAAATAATCTGGACATTCTTCATTTGAGTTTTTGCATGCATGTACACCTGCCAGCATAAGAGTGACACATTTTGTTCAAGAGAAGACCCAAAAAGGACCGAGGAATATGAGTTTATGTCAAGAAAAGACACATATACAAACAAATAAACAAGAAAAACATGATAGCATACCATTGAAGATAAAAGGAATGAAAAAAAAAGAAGCAATGCACTTGAGGGCATAATAAAAACCACTCAGGCAGATAAAAAAATCTAATGGGGTCTATGTGAAATATTCAATTTACTCATCGACATTAATTGCAAAGGATCATGCTTCTATATTAGGTATTATTTGGGGGAAAGAGAATAGGGATGAATAGATTAGACCATATGGATTCTATTTGAGCAGTGAATATTCTAATCAAGAAAATAAGACAACTTTTTTTTTGTTTTGTTTTGCGTGTGTTTGTATAATATTGATAACAATCAGGCACAGAAGCAAACAAAGCAGTGACAAGACCTCTTCAGACATCTGTTGGAAGTCATATTCAGCTGAAAGCAAAGAATTTGCTAAATGCTGCATTCCTGATATCTCCTCCAAGAAGAATGACTAAAAGAGCAACACGTTGAAGAAGTACGTGCAAGAGTATGTGTGTGTTTGTGTGTGTGTGTACAGTTGACTGTCGTTTGTGGAATTCGTTCTTTCGAAGTTGCCTGCCTGCTAAATTTTATCCAGATGCACAAATCAACCCATAGTGCTGTCCCATCATTTGCCCACATGCAAAGCTCCGAAACTTTCAGTCCCCTGACATGTGTGTTCCCAGCTGAGCAAGGCACCTGTCTGCCTTCTTGGTTCAGCTTTCATACTGCAAACAAATGTCCTTTCTGCAGTTTATTTTTAGCCACGTTTTTTCACTTCTTCTTTTGTGATTTTGCTGATTAAAACTGCTCCAAGCGTCGTGCTGAAGCGCTGCCCAGTCCTTGTATGCACAAGAAGGCTGTGAAGTGCCTTATGGAAAAAGTATGTGTGTTAGGTGAGCACTGTTCAGGCGTGAGTCATATTGCCCTGGGTCATGTGTTCAATATTAACAAATCAACACACATGTTCGATAAGGTGTATTTAAACAGAAACACCCATAAAACAAAGTTAGATTCTGATGGGTTGATGCAAATGAAAACGTTAAGTTCATGGGAACTTAATCCTGTGTTTCCCCCAGGAGCAATAGTTCAGTATTTGCTTAATTCTGTGTACATAATGATTTTATAGTACATAACCAAGGGAAATAATAGAATCATATAATTACACAGACACATCTTTGATTTACCCGTAGCCAATTACATTCAAATTAAAGTTTCCAAGAGTTATCACTTTAAATAGGAGACTGACAAATAGCAGGAAGATCTGACTGCTGAGATATAAGAAGAGGATACAACTACAGCTAATTCCTGGTGGAAATGTGAATTGTTAAGGCTGTTTGGAAAAGCAAGCTGTCAATATCAATTAAGTTGAAGAGTATACATAGTTTTTGACAAAGTAATCTCACTCAGGGGCTTTACCGATGGAAATGAAGCCACCACCAGTTTACATTATTTGTACAGAAAAATTGTTGCAGTATTGTTAGTAATGACAAAATTTTGATAAAAAGTGCATGCTCACCAATGGGAGTTGATAGGATTAAATTATAGAATTGTACACCATAAAATATTAGGCAGCCACTAAAAGTAACATATTATTCAATACTAGTTGACTTGGAAGAATTTCTAGAAAGTGTTTAATATGCTTCCTTTATTGTCAAATAAAATTTAAAGAATCAGCGTGTTAGGCAAATGTGTGCAAGTGTATGAAGTACATGGAAATGAGGAAAATTATGGAAGAGTTATGTCTTTCTTTGTGAGAAATACCACACAGTGGGTTGGCTTGAACAACAGGAATTTATTGGCTTGTAGTTTTGAATAAGAAGACATTGGCAAGGCTTCCTTTCTCCTGAAAATCTGTAGTACTCCTGTGCTGGCTGCCCACACTTCATGGGTTCCTTAGTTTGTATCTCTGGTCCCATCACATGGTGGTGTCCTCTCTGTTTTGCTCTTCTCATTTCTGGCTTCCTGGTTCTCTATAGATTGCCACCAAAAATCCAGATTAAGGCTTACCCTTACTGAATTGGGCACAATTTAACTGAAAATAAAATATTCAAAAGTCCTATTTATCATGGATTCACATCTACAGGGCACAGATTAAGATGAAGAACATGTGTTTTTTGGGGTACACACTTCAATCTAGCACAGGGCATAAATTAAACTGTAACATGGGCTGACTGCTCATGTAAAGTCAGGGTTATCTGTCAGGAATATATGGAGTATCCATTTATGATTGGCAAGTGATTAGTTGGTTAAATGATAGTGTACTAAGAGTGTTGATATGGTCCATGTATACCCAGTAAAAATGACTTTTAGAGGCATCTTCTCAAAAATATTTATTGCATGCCTACGTATGCCAGACACTCTGCTAGGCACTGGGAAAATGTGGTAAGGAAGGCAGCTCTCAGAGGAAATTTTCTGTTGTGGCCTGCCATGAGGCTCTGTTCCTTATCTTCAACTGGCCAACATTCTTATTAAAACATGGATGAGAATATCCAAAAAGAGGGAAAGATGAAGATTATTTAGTTGACAGAATTAAGATTCATAAATATTTTCAATAGTTTCTAAAACTTTTTACTGAAACATTAACTTTAACATTATTAAAAATAAGGTCACATTGTTTGAAAAATATCTAATCTCCAAATGGAAGAAAGGTAGTTTCACAATCATATAAATAAAGTAAAAAATAAAATCCAGGTTTTTGCTGGCATTACGTTGAGAACCAGGAAGCCAGAATAGCCAGAAAAAGAGGACATCGCCATGTGATGGGAGCAGAGATACATGCTATTCCAAAGTTTAGGGTATGAGAATCTCATTAAAATTAGAAATATGGAATTATTTTCAGAAGGGTGAAAAAATACAATTCCTATAGTCCTGATAGAATTTCAGTGTAATTAAGTCTATTATATAACAGAGGCAGCCTTCATTTCTGTTAAATACTGTAAGATATTATAAGTTGTCTAAACTCCAGTTGTGGTGTTTAACAATATATACAAAACTGCGTTATTAATGGAAATAGAATGGAGAGTGTCCCGAAAGACTTTAATCTGAGTGGTTACAAAAATAAAAAGGGAGGCACCTGAGAAGCAATTGGGATGATGTTTAATCTGGAGAAGAGCTATCTTCATATATTTGAAGACCTCTTAAATGGGCGGGATGTATTTTAATCTTTTAAAATCCCCATTAAATAAAACTATAAGGAATCATATTTGACTTTAACATAATGAAGAACAGACTGTTCACAATAACCAAACATGGAATACAATGCCTTAGTATGGGTAGGTTTTCTATCGCTAGGGCATGTGAGTTTATGCTGAATGGTCACGTGCATAGATGTCACAGAAGCCTTGCGTGGTGGGGTAGGACGAGTTGGATTAGATGTTCTCTGAGTTCCTTTCTGGTTTTGAGAATTTCTGGCTATCATCTTCTTTCGATGAGTTTTACAGTAAGTCAATGCTTGTTTTACCTTGGAATGATTTGTGGATTTGCTTTAAGCCTCAAGAGTAGTAATGAAAACAAAAACTAGTTAAAGTTCAATCATTTCTAGAGCAAATGTATTTTTAAAATTCCGTATTCAATTTAATTCCTCTTCTCTATTTTATTATTTTCCAGAAGGTTTAAATTTTATTCTGGTGAGTTTAAAAGAAATAGATATTCCTAATAAATATTCCTAATAAATATGTTTTTATATAGGTCTGAGAGAAATGGACAAGATTTAGCTCCCTGAACCAAGAGAATCCTTATTTTAATTTAAAATTCATATAGTCTAAGAAATAAATATGTGTGCCTTGACACACACATCCTTCCTCATATGACAGCATTCATGAGTATTTTGTTATTATGTTAGTCATTCACTTGCCTGCTTATTTTAACTCAAGTTACAACCTTTTTTATTAGATGGCATGTTACTTAACTGTTTTGTTGGATTTAAAAAGTCAATGATTCTTTTATAAATTAATATATTTTCACTACAGTTGTAGTCATTTAATTTGTGATTTGTTACTTGATAATTTTAATTTTCTACTTAAAGCTGCTTTATAAAGCAATATGTTTAGACTTCAATTTTTGAAATCACATATGATTTATTTGTTGATGAAATACTACGAAGTTATATTTTCTGCTAGTTGATGAATAGCGTTCCACATGAATATGAGTTGACATATGTAAAAGTTCTTTATAAATTTCACGTATGATAAGAGATTGATGTGTGCAATTCATATCATCTTTTAAAATGTTTTATTTTTAGATAAATATATAGATAGATATATGTCTATTGGAAATAGAAATGAGATATTAGGAGTGAAAAACATCTGCTATTTCCCTTGAAGTTATGACTTCTACTAGACTATACACCCCTTAATTATTATTCATCATCGTAATATAAATACCAAAGCATGCAGACATACAGGAGAAAAGAAATGAGGTAGACATACTGGAATGGGAGAGGCAATATTATAGTTTTCTCTGGGTGATAAAAGTGTCTTTTGAGAAAAAATGTAATCCAAGAAAATAAACTAGAAAGGTATTTAACTATTAGAATTAAAAGATCAGTTCCATTAAGTTGCTGAAAATACTGTTGAGCAGCCAAGTGTTTCGCTGTCAATTAGGAGAGAGCACCAACTCAAATGAAACAATCAAGGCTTTTTTCTCTTACTGTGATGGTGCAAGGAAGAGGCAAAAAGTGACACCAGCTCTGCGGTGTTCACTTTTTCCCCATTGCAGTGAACGCTGTACAAATGGGATGAGGTGTCCCCCCGGAGAAGAGCCCTGTATCAGAGGCTCCTGTCTCTTTATGGACCATAGAATGGGGATGGCAGGAAGAGCATGAAGACCTAGAGGTGGAAAGGGACCAAGTCAAAGTGGTGGAAAGTGCCTTAGCCAAGGACCTCTGCTAGGAGGTGTCTGTGGAGTTGTCTGGGAAGTCAGGAATCCCATAAAGAGGCATCCGGGCTGGAATGCAGACCTGCCCATGAGCCTGCCAGCTCGGGTGAGGTGAGGGGCTGAGCCCTTGACTTCCACTCCCTCCAGAGAACTGCAGTGCACTGGCTGTACCCCAAGTCTGGTGTGGGGAGTCAAATGCCCCAGGAGGCCTACAGGCAATGTTTAATAAGTGCCTATTGTTGGGTCTGACTTCTCACATAGAAATTAACAAACTATATATATATATATTTCACATCATTTCATGTGTAATTAAAATAAACTTAACCAGAGCTGTGCAATAGTTATATAATGAAAACTACAGAATTTGCTGAATATTAAAAACTAAGACCTGAATATTTGGAAACCTGTGCTGTGTTCCTAGATGGCAAGACTATCTAACGCTATACTATTGTTAAGTTCCCTCAATTTAACCCATACATATATGCAATTGCTGTCAAAGTCTCTTTGTTTAGGGCTTAATGAATTAATTCTAAAAGTCCTCCGCAACAGTACAATGCATTAGAAAGGCCCCCAAATTACATTTTAAGTTTGTAAAAATAT
The DNA here is from genome assembly GCA_004026745.1 of Myrmecophaga tridactyla. Classification (NCBI taxonomy): domain Eukaryota; kingdom Metazoa; phylum Chordata; class Mammalia; order Pilosa; family Myrmecophagidae; genus Myrmecophaga; species Myrmecophaga tridactyla. Next base: position 220,642 of record PVIY010000166.1, read on the forward strand.
GTTTAACACTCTAATGCAGGTTTGTTATTTTAATTTTGGGGATTTTGTTTATGAGGAAGTCATTGGGAAAAGTTGGAAGAACAAGCTACCTTGATGGAAAAAATTAAAGGATTGTATGATTATGAAAAGGAGAAGAAAAAGAGATCAGGAATTAGTTATAAAAGGTTGGGTAGGAGAATGAGAGGAAATTTAATCATTGAGGGTTTGTGGTGGCTTGAACTTATGTACCCCAGAAAAACATGCTCTTAAACTTATTCCATTCCTGAGGGTATGAACTCATTGTAAATAGGACCTTTTAATGAGGTTAATTCCTGTGGCAGTGAGATTCAGTTGTCAACTTGGCTGGGTGAAGGCACCTAGTTCTGTTGCTGTGGACATGAGCCAATGGCACGTGAACCTCATCTGTTGCTGATTACGTCTGCAGTCAGCCAGGAGGCGTGCCTGCTGCAATGAATGATGTTTGATTTAATTGGCTGGTGCTTAAATGAGAGACTCAAAGCAGCACAGCCTAAGCAGCTCAGCACACCTCATCTCAGCACTCACAGCTCAGCCCAGGCCTTTGGAGAAAGTTGTTGGAACCCAGAGGCCTGGAGAGAAGGCCAGCAGAGATCACCCTATGCCTTCCCACGTAAGAAAGAACCTCAGTGGAAAGTTAGCTGCCTTTCCTCTGAAGAACTAACGAAATAAATCCCCTTTTATTTTAGCAGACTCAGGATGGGTCTTCATCCTGTTACCGAAGGTTTTATGGGGAAGGTCAGAGGAAGCAGCAGGGGAGCTGCCAGAGGGTGGGAGCCAACAAAAATCTAAGAAACCTGGAAAGGTTGCCATGTGCATCGACACGTGATAGAAAAGCCAAGAATCAGGGATCCCTGGCAGCCCGTCAAAGATGCTGAATCTCTGGGGGGAAAGCTTTGCCTTGATGCACCTGGGTTTTGAAACTTTCCTAGCGTCAAAACCATAAACCAGTCACTGTTTAAGCCAATCCATTGCGTGGTATTGGCTTCAGCAGCCAGGAGAATTAAAACAGGGGAAATCCTAACTTTGTGAAACTTCATGTTTTTAGAAAACTTTATTTCTAGAGAAGAAATTATTCTCTTTTGAATGTCCACCATTTTCATCCCCTGTGTCAAGGTGCTATGAAATAGAAAAGATGTGGTTACATTACTTTAACATTTGAATAATTTATTTTATATTTCTTTACGAAGTACTTCAAATATACTGAAAAGTAGGAAAATGATCAAATGAACACTCATGTACCCAGCATTGAGAAGTGTCAATGTTTTCTTTCTTGCTTGAGTCACATTTTTAGCAAAAATTACCATTTATTATTACACAAGCGTGAGCACATGTGTATTGTAGAGAGAAATACAAATAAATAAAAATAAGAAAATTGAAACATCGTGTTTTTCCTTATAGCTTTCTAAGTACATATATAAATTTATTAATTAATTTATTTTTTACCAAAATGAGTTCATATAATATTTACTGTTTTGTAATTTTCTTTTTTGGTAGTTATTCCCATATTTCCTTTAAAATAAATGTTTGTATTAATAATATTTTTAAATATTTTGTATAAAATAATAGTTTGTATTAATAATATTTTGACAGATGATTTGTCTAAGCCAGTATCTAACAAACACATAATGCATATTGTTATCATGTCTCTAAAATCTCTCCTATTCTAGCAGAATACTTCCCTTTTCTTGAAATTTTATTGAAATATATCATAAATGTAGATATAATTATATGTATAATATATATTATATATATAATATATATAAGGGGTATTTATATATGTATATATATGTATGTATCATATCCACATATATATGTATCATATCAACATAAACATATATGTGAGTATATATATATATGTATTTCAAGAGGAAGATAAGCACTGTGAAGGGAAACAAAGCAATAGTAGGAGAAATTGATCAGTAAGTTTCTAGTTAAAATATGGCGATCATTGGGACTCCTTTGTGAGGGACAACACGAACAGACAGCAGCATTATTTTAATGACAAGGATTTTTAATGTAATCACTTGAAATTTTATCATTAAAGGGTATTCATATTATGAAATGTTTTCATCCCTCTGTTTCAGAAGCTATAAAATGAGGGTATTTAATCTCATCTCTTAGTACCAATAACAAATACCATGAGATGCTCTTTCTAAAATAGGTCTTAACACATAGACGAGACAAAGTGACTGTTGACCACCTAGGGCTATTATGTAAGGACAGTGATTAGATTATCTTTGCTTTACTTTGTGAGAACTCATTTCGTTAGTCCAACTGGCTATTTGTATCATTTTATGATTAAAGAATTAAGAGATAATGTATAAGTACCTTTGTATTATAAGAGCATAAAAATGTAGATATGAAAGAGTTTAAAATATAAAAAGTTAAATGTTTTAAATAGTAGCTTTTTCTGGCTCAACATTTCAAGGAATCAAAAAAAATCAAATACCCCTTTGCTTTTTATAACAGCTTACTCATAAAACCGGCCTAATATCCTGGAGTTAAAATGAGCTGGTAGTTTTATTTTCAATATCTGGCTGCTTTTAGCATCCTATTCCTGAAGCAGCTGGATCAACCGACACAAGACATGGTTTTTCTAATAAGCATTGCAAGGTGTTTCCTTGGTCCTGGCTGTTTTGACACCTACATTCCTGGAAGAGAAATGGAAGTCAGCTACTAGCCATTAGCTTGGGAGGATGAGTTAGCATCATTTGCAGGCTGTGGGATCCTGATTGCACAGAAATGAGGTTTGGAGAGTTGAAAATAGGAGAAAAATTTTAAAAGTGGCGTGTTCTTTCAGTAAAGAAAAATGGTGCAGATGAGATTTCATGTTTGTAAGACAGGAATGGTTGAATAATTCTGCCTGATGAGCTTTCTATTGTGATCCAAAAGTCTATGGGGGAAAATACAACTTCAATTCCATAAATTTTCAGTGGAGAGGTGTGGGCATATTAATTTACTAACAGTGATATAGAAGGACTAAAATGCTTCCTAAGAGGCCAGATACATCATAGCTTTCTGTTTATTGCAATTTGAAAGCTGTAATATATTTTGTATGAAATTCATGGGTTAGTCACTGGAGAGATCACAAAAAAATGACATTTTAAAGCTTGAGTTCAATAATTAGAATGAAGAGCAGAAGCATTTGCATCTGTTCTAAGGTTGAAGTCAAATGTTGAAGATAGATAGCCCCTTCCAATTGCTGATTTTGACAGACTGAAATCAGAGAAAGCAACGGCAAATAATTTGTATAAAGTTTAGTTCTGGAAACTTACATTGTATTCTTTTATATGTATTTAGAAATAGATGCTCATTGAAGTTCATTATTAGGGGATCAGATTACATATTTTCATATTATATTTTGGAGAACTGGAGAATGGGAAAAATAAAATCTAAATACCAGATTTTCAGATGACCAGCATGAAGGTGAGAGCCATAGAGGTAATATCTTACTACTTTTTCTTGACCCAGCTTTAAATTATTTCTCTGAGATATAATATTGTAGATTTATCCAAGCTTCTTCTTTGTGTCAGTTTCACAAGACTGAGGGAATTATTAGTTGGGTATTTCCTAGATGTTTTTACTTGTGAAAAAAACAGTTTGACAGTAGTATTGGATCTACCTTGAACCAGCGAATATTTTGTTTCCTTAAAAAAATAGTAGCTCAATTGCTGTTTGTGATTATTTCTGTACTATATTAGGATACATAGGTATACACTAAAAACACAGTAGCTATTAATTCATGAATATAAGTGGCAATTTCATTAATATTTGAGACTATGGAAAGCTGGGTAGAAACAATTTAGTCAGATAAATGTAAAATTGAAAATGAATGGTACCCAGGTAAAGATTCCCTTCATATGACAATCATTGTCAACTTGATTTAAAATAATTTTGACTGCTATTGTGTGTTTGGTTAAGACAAAGAGTGTGTTTATTGTTGAAGTTCCAAAAGGTAAATCTCAAAATTTCACAGTAATTTTAATTTCCTAAGAGGAGATATGAAACAATAGAGCAGAACTAAAGTTCATAGAAGGAAAAATCAATGATCATATAGTATCAACAAAACCTAGTGTTTTGGAATCCTTTTGCTATTCCATTTGAGGAGCTTCAATGACCGTATGAATTCCCCTTTGCTTCATAGTGCTTTCACAACCCAAAGTTATCTGACATTCAGGAAGCTTGAGCCAAGTATTTTAAGCCTGCAGCTCTAGGATTTGAGAGTACTCAATCATAGAGGGACATATATAAATGGCTTCTGGTTGGAAACTGCATAGTTATGTGTTTACAACGGGAGCTAGCATCAAGAAATTCATCTCTTGTGCTCAGTGTGGGAAATAATAAAGGGAATTTCTCCACTCACTTCTCTTCAATAAAGTGCTCTGGATCTTTTCCAAATAGTTAGTTCTTATCATGCTTATATGATCTACTAAATGTAGAGGTTAGAAATAATGCCAAATGTGGAAGAGAGCCAAGATTCTCAAGGAGGTAAATAGGTTCTTAAGTAGCATTTCTCCTCATTCATTTATTAGATGACTCTTCATAGTATTTCAACAAAGGTACCAAATGAATTAATCTCTGCATAGCTCATTAAAATTGTATCCTGTCAGAATTCCTCCACTATCCTAAAATGTCCCATTAACTCACTTATTCAATAAAAATGTAAGTGCATGTACAAAACCATGTATGCAGCATGCAGTAGTGGACAGGCAAAGTTCCTTTCCAAATGACATTTATTTTCTATTGGGGGGTCAAGTTATATAAAGATGATCAGACAAATAAGATCAGTTCTTATTGTGATAAATACAAATAGGAAATAACAGACTAATTAAATAATGCATCACTGGATTGGGGAATGGATACTAGGATGTAGCCTTTTCAAGTAGATATCCTATTTATAAAATCTGAACAGTGAGAAAGAGGCAGCCTTGAAAGGAGTGGATATGGCAGAGGATCTGTGGAAAGAGAATACAAGCAGAGGAAAAGTCCTAAGAGTGAAGTGATGTTGTCATGCCCAAGAAATAGAACTAAGACTCGTGTAGCTGAGCCGATGGGTACTGGAGGGTCAGGAGAGACATGAGTCATGCAGACACAGGCATATGGCAGGTGGTCCATGGATGGCAGCTTTAGTCTTGCCCTGGGACCTTGTCAGGCCTACTGATTTAGAATCTGCAGGGATGATCCTAAATCTATGTTCTACCAAGTTTACAGCTGATTTTTATGCATCCTAAAGTGTGACTCAGCACTGACGTATGTACCATTTCAGGGGTGATTAGTTAGATGATGGCTTTGGAATTTAGTCTAATTGAAATGAGAAATCTTTGGGGATGGCTTACAACAAGGCCACTGTGCCATTTAAGAACAAAACATTGGATCTGTAAGGAGGGAGGAGTGGAAGAAGAAAGACCTGTTTGGAGGCAATTTCAAATTTCAACGTGGTAAATGAGTTTGGTATGAACTAAATTAGATTCAGTGTTGAAAATTGTTGGTTATTTTTTTCCCGAAAAGATTGCAAGATGGATTATATCTTGAGTGAGAAAAATGTTAGGAACAAGGGATTATTAAACAATTGGTGGTTGATTGGATAATTTACTAAGATATAAATGGTAGAAAGAGGAAATGGAGACATACCATGGAGCAGTCACAGCAGCGACATCACATTGTCTTTCCCATATCCTATTGATTGGGAAAGAAGCTCAGTTGCAAGGTACGTTTTGAAAGTGAATACCTACTTAAATATAAAGTCAACTGAATATATAATTTTTTGTTTACTTGATGTAGAGACTTCTTTATTGTAGCATCACTGGACAATATCTCTATAGTTTAAAGTGGAGAAAGAGATGGCTAAGTGAAGGAAACGATGAGGATAATTGCCTATACTGAAAAATAAGCACCATAAAAATACAGAAATCTAATTTTGTTATTGTAAAAACTCCTTAGCAGCTATTCGTTCCTAATCAGCTTCGAGTTGCAAATGAATAGAATAATAAGCACCATTAGAATAATCCACCATTCATCAAAGATAATAAACCACTTAGAATAACAAGGCTAACATAATAAGCCAAATCTTAAATCACGGAAAGGAATGAGGGGAAGAAAAAGAGATCCTCAAGGGAATTGAGATGGTTGCTGTTGTGAGCTGCTGAGACCCCCTATTGAGTCAAGTTGTGTATTGACCTGCCTGGCTCTCCAGCTCTCCAGCCTGCTCAATATCTCTCAGTGTGCTTGATACCACCTATAGCAGACTCACACAGAGCGCTTGTTATGAGAGAGAGAGAGAAAGGAAGAAAGCAAAGAGCTTGGAGAGAAAGGAAGAGAAAAAAGGCCTTTTCAAGGCTCCCTTTCAGCAACTATGTGAGTCAATGGGTCACTCTGAACCTCTTCAGCTCTTGAAGTTTAGCCCAAAATATGCACGTATAAAACATACATATTTGTGATAACTGAAAGAGAAGTTGCAGAAATTAATTCGGTGATTTCAGTAAAATATTTTAAGTAATGTTTTCTAAATGACAGGGCATAGATATGAAATCTTAGTAAAATTAGCCTTATTGCCATCCTCAAATATTTGAGTTTCTTTAAGCATAGCCCTGAAGTAAAATACCATTACTAATTTGGAGAGTTTTGCCTCCTATTAATTATACCATGTTTGCATTCCTGAAGAGATAAATGATTAAAATTCCCATAAGTGATTTATAATTTTGAGAACTTAGTGTTAAGAACTGATGATGCATTCCTTTAGAAGAAAGCCATAGATAATTGTATCCAGTGAAAAGCGTGGCCCTCTGAGAAGGAAGCTCTTTCAGTACCTTTGCTATGGATGGCTCAATATGTATGCACTAAAGAAGCACTTTTCCCACATTATTTGGTCATGGGCTGCAGCTTTGATTGTAAAAACAAACAAGTTCATTTGATGGAATGAATGGTTGTTTCAGTACTAATTTCTGCGCAATTAACACATAATGGACCAAATTGGAAAAAAAAAGATTAGTGAAAGAAGAAATTTTGGTAGTTTAAAGTAGAGAAAATATTTCTCATGCTTGAAATGGTTTCAAATACTTGTCATAAAACGAGGCCTTCGTACATGAGGTTATCAAGAGTAGAGATATCAAATAGCAAATAATAATGTTGTTGACATGTTAGCATCTGATATGACCTAACAAAGAGAAAGAAATACACTTTTATAGCAATTAGAATGAGCTTTAATTTTATTCTCTACAAATGTTTTATATTTTTAAGAGCTTTATTGGTTGAAACATTGAAAATTTTTCTCACAAAACTATGCTCAGTGTCAATGTAAAGAAAAATCTCTGTCCCTGGGTCTCATAGTCTGAAGATAGTTTTGTCTAAAGAGTTCATTCTCAGGAGGAAAATATGTGCACTGGATGATGTTCATGTTTATGCCTCCAGCTTCCACAGCGGTGCCTTTTACCACTAGAAATGGAAATGGAAAATTCATGAAGCAGAAGATCTGGAAAGTAAAACACCCAGAATGGTTGGGTGAGTCTACAAAGGAGTCAAGCAGAATAGGTGCTTACTTTTTCCTTCCTTCGTGCCTTCCTTCCTTCCAACATAAAGGGTCCCCAGTTTCTAAAGAGTAATGGAAAAATATGCCTGGAAAGACTGACTGACTGCAGCTAACCTCCTGGAGATGGTATTCTGTGACTGTGTCAACATTTACATGAAAGGGCTGGAGAAACCTGGGACTCGGGCTACCTAATATTTTTTTCTGAGAATAATGACTTATAAACCTCATTTCTACTGGGATGGATGGCCATCTACCTGTACCTCCATATAGGATGGGCCTCAGCACCTATGTCCCCCCACATAATATATCCCCATTTATTTTGGGAAGTCCCTAAAGATGCCACATGTGTGCAGTCTGCAGTTTCAGTCGCCATGAATTTGTTTTCTACTCTGGCTCCACTTTTCCAACTATTGTCTTCCTGAAATTCTGCTTGAAGGAATCGCATCCATTACAAAAATATTGGTGCCATTGCCAAACGGACTATGTTTCCAGATGCTTCTAAAACTATTAACCCCTTTGGAGAACGGGAAGGGAGCAAATTCAGTGATGGATTCTGGGCAGCAGCAGAATGGGGAAAATTGGGTGGCATGCATTGTTGTGGGACCCTGAGTAGCAAACCATGTGCAGAATCTTTCTAAGGAGCTTAGAAGCAGCCCCAGGGGCTTAGTATAGTCCTTCCTGCTTTTCTCCAGCCTGCTCTATCTTTGCAGCCAAATGTCTTGCCTCAGTTTTCATTTATAGAAAACAAATAAACTGGTGTGTGTGGGGGCGGTGGGTTGGTGGGTGTGTGTGAGAGAGAGAGAGGGAGAGTTGTGCATTTTGGGGTGAGGATATCTTCAAGAGAAGACAGACACCAATGCACAGGGGATCCATCCACCAAAGAGCCCCAGTTACTTTTCCTGTGTCATGTGTCAGCTCCTGTTTCCACTTGCAGACCTAGTCTGACACCATTTTAAAGCACACGTCTCACAGTGAACCACAGGGGAGCGTTTTAAAAGGGAACTAGTAACTATTATCCATTAAACTATGGGAAAATCATAGTATCTACAGTTCCCTGGTAAGGGTCATAAGAAATGTCTGAGGAGTGCTTAAACCTTGAGTTCATAACTGAACAGAAAAGGATCCAAAAATTAACAGCATCTTCCTTGACAGGTGCTATGTCCCTGTAATATTTAGCTAGCGGTATTTTCTATGAGTCACTATGTGTCTTCAGTATGCAAACTTGGGACCTGTTATAAGTGGGTTAATCCCTAAAAAGGCAGTGTTTATACTACATGATCAAAACTATTCCTCGATTATTCATTTCTCTTAACATAGGTACTATCTATCATTTTAGTTTAATTTCCTCCAATCCTTCAGAATCAGAGATGTTTTTGCATCTTATTGGAAGAATAAGAGAGACGTCAACATGTCATTTTACTATTACAAAAATTTGTGTGGTACCACTATTATTATTTTTTAAATGTAGAAAAATAAAAAAATCAAGTGAGTGTTTGTCCCATGACAAACCATTTAGAATCATTCAAAAATAAAATAAATCCCTTTATTTATTGTCTTAGTATGGTGAACAAGTATTGCTTATTTACAGATTACTTTAACAAAAGGTACAAGTGTTGAAATCTATCTTATATAGAACCATTTCATACATTGATTTAACACAGATTTATCATATTTTCTACTTACCAGACGTTCTCTCTGTCAATTTCTAAAATATCTTTGTCTTAGAAAATAAGACAACATTGAGGAGAATTCATTTTTTCTTAATGACTTGAGGTAATTTATATGGGATTTATTGATAATATTGTACTATATTTGTGTGATTCTCCTAGGGTTATTGTTTCCCTGCTACATAAAATTATCCATGAGGCTTTGGTTTTTGTTGGTGCCTTTTTAGCTGATATTAGCAATCACTCTTCTTTCCTTTCTAGCTTAGCCTCTTGTATTCCTTTGTCCATTTAAATCCAGAGGAAACTAAAATTATGTCAGAGAATCAGGTGGCCAATTTTGATCATCAGTAATCTTTATTTTTATTTGTTTATTTATTTATTTATTTTTTAATTTGCGTATGGGCAGGAGGCACCAGGGATCGAACTCCAGACCTCTAGCACGGCATGTCGGAGCTCTGCCCGCTGAGCCATGGCAGCCGCCCAGTAATCTTTATTTTTAACATCACAATTGACTTTTTTCTTTTTTTGTGAAAAATAACATATACAAAAAAGCAAGAAATTTCAAAGCACAGCACAGCAATGACTTGTAGAAAAGATTTCAGAGTTTCGTATGGATTACAATTCCACAATTTTAGGTTTTTACTTTTAGCTGCTGTAAGATACTGGAGACTAAAAGAAATATCAATTTAGTGATTCAGCAACCATACTCATTTGTTAAACCCTAAATCTCTGTATAACTCCACTATCACCTTTGATCTTTCTATCCCACTCTTTAGGGATATTAGGGCTATGGCCATTTTAACGTTTTCATGTTGGAAGAGACTGTGGATAATATGGGGTAGGGGGATGGAACTGGCTGATGTTCTGGAGAGGCTGGGCCCTCTAGGTTTCAGGACTAGAAACCTAGTTACCATGTACCAGGATAACTTTCTGGAAATATATAGCCTGATAAATCCTCATAATCAGTAATCATAATCCTACTCTTTTCTATTACCGACTATGATACTACACTGTCTAGATTTTTCTCCTACTGCTTTTATAAATCTCCTTTGCTGGACCGTCTAATTCCACATTATAGTCCCTCAGGTCATAGGTCTGAAGCCTCTCATTTCTTTTCAGATTATGCTCTCTTCCAAGGCTAGCCCATTCGTGGCTTGGCTTCTGGATCATTTATACAAAAATAACTTTAAATGCAGATGTCTAAATGTCTTCTTCTTAGAGCCATAGACCTGTGTGTGGCATCAGAATATCACATACCTCAATTCCATTTGTAGCAGTTCTCATCTGCTTTTTACTTTTTAATGAACAACTCTAAACAAAAGACTATTAGAAATATAGGGAGTTTTTTTTTTAACTTACCGATATAGAGAAACAGTCCCTGTTCTGCATCAAAAGCTAGTTATGATAAAGTCATATAATGGGATCATTCAATTCTCAGATCAATAGATTAATCTATCTGTTTTATTCAGTGTGATATGTGGTATAGAAAAATGTGTAACTGTTTTCTGTTAATAGTTGCTTTAGCTGAAAGGGGATGTTTGTAGACACCTAGGCATCAGAATTTATTTCTCCGTCCTGTACACAGTAACTCATTAGTTGCTTAACTTCAGAACATCTTTCCCTCACCACAATATTGAAATTCCCAGCTGTGCTCTCTGAAGGAATAAGCATTTGCAATTTTTCCGCAAAGAAAATTACTCTGGAATCTCTCTTTTCCCTTTAGTCATAGGACATTATATGTAACTTTTGAAAACTTTGGAAATATTTGTTATAATTTCATAAATCATACATTTGGAATGGAAAGACATATTCTATCTATCTAGCCTGGACTCTGCCACCTTATACATGAGGGAAGTGAGATCCCTGGGCAGGGACATGGTTTGCCTAAGGACATCCAACTGTTTAATGATAGAAATCTAGATCCTAATCTAATTCATATCCTTTTGCTCTTTCTACTGTCCATTATCTCTTACCTAAAATTTTATTTGTGCTAGAACAGCATGTACAGTTGCCTTAATTCATTTTATCTATTCATGAAGTCATAATAACCCCCCTTTTTTATGTCTAGAGTCTAGATTTAATATTTGGCATGTGAAATTGTAATCAGCAATTGGCAAATGCAGTTAATTTCAGACTTATGTACCTATTTCATAAAAAGTAATTAATTGTTGGGTGGTGCGACGGTGGCTCAGTGGCAGAGTTCTCGCCTGCCATGCTGGAGACCCGGGTTCGATTCCCGGAGCCTGCCCATGCGAAAAAAAAAAAAGTAATTAATTGTTCTATTCACTGTCAGCGTGTAATTGGGAAAGATCCACGACAATGTGAGAAAACCACAAGTTTTCAGTCCTCAAGTATAAAACTCCTGCAAGAACTGAGTATCAGCTGCATTTAGCTAAGATAGCCGTGTGGGATATTAATACATTATTAAGTGCTTAGAATAGAGAATAAAAGAACAAATGAGACAGAGATAAAAGAAAGGCAAGAAACTGTTATGATTTTGTTAAAATAAAATGACTAGAGCAACAGTGTCTTCTTGCAGTTAATTTGTGTAATGAATGAATCAGCAGATTACACCTACAACTTCCTGTTCTTTCTAAACCTGATTTTTTTTGATGTTTTAAAACAAGTTTTTCCTGTATGATTTCTAAGTAGGTGATAGGTGATTGAAACACTAGAAACAGATTGGGGATTCTTGAACAAGAATTAAGTAATAGCTTTATAATATTTTTATATAATCATTTTAATTTTTTTAATTATTGCTTTTAGAGCCTTTTACTGTTACCTCAAATAAAACACTAAATGCAGCAACTATGGCATTCTTCGGCTACAGAGAGATGAATGTTGTGATTGGATTACTATGCTGCACCCGAGTTTATTTATTGACGATAATGGAAACAGTAATCATGAAACTGTTGAGTCACAGCACCGTGGTTAAAGGGACATCAGTGCATATAAAGAAAGAAAACAAGCGTATTTTCTACTTCCTATAGGTAAAAACCAATAGCAGTGATTCAGCCGTAAAAGGTCTCTTTCCCTAAGCTGTTAGATACTCCGTAATTTACAGCTGTATTTTTTGGCGTGGCAGACAACAGGATCAAAACAACAAGTGCTCCATTAGTTTTCCAGCCTGAGCTGAAACTAAGCAGCAACATGCTGGCGCAGCCTTGTAATGGAAACCTGCAACTTACCCTCCTTTCTGAGCAGTTTGGAACTTCCTATGTCTTAGCGGATATTTGACATTGAACAGATGGAATAAACATTTTAGGATTTTCTTAAGTCCCACAGAAAACATTTGGCACCTACAAAAAATACTGCCATTTTATTTCAAGAAGAACTCTGTAGTGAGGTTCTCTGGCACGTCTGACACGTGTTTCTTTGCAGGCAGTCGCGTGGTAGGGTCTGTTTTGGATCTCAGATCCTTAATGCCACTGAGGTTGCCCAGGGTGCGTTTCTAGGTTGGAGCATTTTGAGGAGGTGGAGCTCAGGAAACTGATGGAAGCCTCTGCATCTCTCAGTCATGGTAGATGCGGATTCCCTGATTGAAAGCTGAGCTCCATCGTTTCTGTCCTGTGATTCTGGACAAGTTACTCCACCCCACTTCTCCTTGGCTTCTTCAGACGCGGGGCTGAATGTGTGCCTGGAAGAGGAAGCCTGATGTAGCCACAGGAAGAACTTTGTTCGTGGTGATGGAAAATACCTCTTACGAAATGCACATTCCAAAATTTTCAGAAAGAGACAAGAATGTCCAGAAAGTACCAGAGGGTACGAATTTTAAATGTTCAATTGCAGTCTTAAATCCAAACTGAAGACAAGTGTTTATTCTAGAGAATTTTGCGACACTATTTTCTGAAGCCTTCCATCCCATGGCCCAGGGCTCTCTGCATCAGGGAAGGAGTCAATACCAGGAGCCCTGTGCGGCCGACGCTGCAGTTTCGCTCTCGCTCCGCGAATCCACTTGAGCTAGGGTCCTACCTGCTCACTGCCGTCCCTTCTTCTTTCTCGGGCTCAGAATCAGCCGCTGTTTAAGTAGATGAGGCCTTACAAGTTCGGTAAAACTCACCTCTCAGTCTTAATTATTCGATTCCTTTCTTCCTTGGTCTTTTTGGAATTCCTTGGTCCTGTCCCACTGATTGCCAGGTCACCGTACAAGGCTGTGCGCTCTGCGCACTGTGCAAAGGCACCTGCCAAAGTGGGGGTGAGGGGAGTTTGGGAGGAGCTGAAGGCCGAAGTCCACCCCGTGTCGCTCTTACCAGGCAGTGTTCCGGGCATGAGGGTGGGGGTGGCAGGGATGCATTTTTCTAATTTGCACAAATTAATAGATTAGTGTATTAGAAGCAGCTTCTGAGACAACCTGTGTATCTTTTTATTTGAGGGGAGGGGATGTGACCAAGAAATAAGTTTTCAAAATGAAAAAGCAAGCAAGCAAGCTTAAAATGCCAGAGGACACAAGAGGAGGTCTAATTTGTGTTCATATGTATATATGTATATATATATGACTTTTTTCACTGTATGGGATTTGATTTCAGATTTTCAGCTTTCATTTTCTTTGCTTAGAAATGAACCAACAGAGGCCTGGGGAAAGCCCAAATGTCACAGATACATCGTAGCTAAAACCCAATTCCTTGGGGCTTTTGCGAAGTGTTACTTCTATTCATTTAGTGTGTTGACAGGATACCTTTAATACTTTGACAAACTTCCCCTGACAGGCTTATGATGCTGTTTTGAAAGTAAAATTTTTAAACCTTTTGCTGTATGGTGAGTTCTGTTCTGGAATTAACTGGTAATAATCCCTTAAAGGTATTTCACACATCCATAAAAAGATGAAAATTAGGCTTGAACTTTTTGTATTTTGAAATGTAGTATTTGGCTTGCAGATAAGTTCTTTTTATTCAAACCATGAAACCTCCTGCATAGAATGAAGGACTAATGTCTGAAATTTCTTAACTTTGGCTGAAGTTTTAGATTTTTTTGGAGCAGCAAAGGAAAGCATTTCAAGACCAACAGCTCTAGCAAGTGGGATTCATCATTTCTCCCTGACTCCTTGGTTGGCAGGGCACTAGCATACCACCAGCTGCAAGAAAGAAAGGGAATTTTAACCGTAAAATATTGAAGTCCTCCCCAGTGCTGAGATTCCTGACAATTTACTCTGGATGTTCTCCTCATGCATTGTAGCGACCTTTGTGGTTCTAATGCAGTGATGTAAGGAGGAATGGCACACAGGGATGGTGGCCAATGTTTAAGAGCCTCTATTTTTAAATTCGCTTGACCTTGAAGCAGAGAATGATCTTTGGGCTCTGAGACTTTTGGTTATTTTTGCTTTGTGACATAGGGGCAGCAGATAATTTATACTTATCCAAAAATCTTAGAGAACTGAGGTGACTAAATGGATAATGCATGAAAATATTTCTTTTGAGAAAAAGTGACCTTTGGAGAATTTGAGAAGGATCCTCTCAATCATCTACAACAAACTACTCATGGTATTATTGTCAAAACTTCACAGTTTTCTACATGTATACCATTAGTCCCAAAGAGTTTACTGCTCGTAAATATATACACATAGTTCATGGAAATAAAGAGGAAGATTTTTGCATTTCTTGCCACATTCTTAAAAAGTGAAAATTCAAATATTTTCAAAAGTTTTATTTTTCAGGTATAGTCTAGAGAAAGATAACATAGTTTTGAAGAATCACTCACATGTGCCCTGTTCCACAATGAATGCACATTAGGTTTGATTTTCTGGAATGATGATGATGCTACTTCCAATTGAAATGGATATATCTTAAGATAACTCAGAGGGCATTTGAAATTGTCCAAAAAATGGGATTGTCTAATATTTTTCCCCAAAAGTACTATTTCTTGAAGATAAATAGAAGTTCCAGGTGCTTTACATTTATTATTTTTTGAATATAAATAGGTACTGTGAATCAGCTGACAGTGTTCAATTACGACCGGAGTACATTTTTATTAGTAGCTGTTGAACAGGTCATTTATCCCCAGAAATCTGCTCAGATCCTTTAAACAATCTTGAGTTCTGAGTATATGGGACTGATGATAAATACATGTTAGAGAAAAAAAAGCAAATGAATAAAAACCGTCAGAGTAGCCAAGGCCCAGAACCCTATATAAAATATATTGAACTTATTTTATTACTACCAATTAGATACAGTGTTCTCTTACACAAGATTTTATGTGAGACTTCCTCTCCTTTCTGTAAATTGTAAAACATTCATAAGTCTCTAATAAATTTTTGAAATTTTATGGAAGATACTTCCTGACATTTATTAGATGAGTGAATTTCAAACAAAGCCGGTGAGGAATGAGCAGTACAATTGTACAAAGAACGCCGTCTAATAAACTCAACCGTGCTCGGATACAGAGAAGGAATGTGTGCTCTGTGAACTTCCTTACCAACAGAAAATCTCAGATTCTGTAATTGAGAGAGAATATTCTGATTTTTATCGGTGATTTGAGTTTCTGTAAACCTGTCAGGATACAAGTGCTAAATTCTCAACCCAAATCTGAATGGCTAAATTTCTCAGGTCAGGAATCTAATACTAATTTAGTTAACCATAAATAGCTAGAGTAATTTACTCCCATATGTGCACAGCATGAATTAAAAAAATAGTCTCATGATATAATGAATTCAGCTAAATTTTGTGTGCCAATTAATTGCAATTTTAGGTAAACACATATCTATAGTGCCTAACATATTCTTAGAAGGCCAAAAACTTTAGAAGAACAGAGTAAAATCCAAACCTTAAAGAAATTAGAACTGAATTTTATTTGTCATGTTAGAGGTCTGCTGGACTGTTCTGTACCATACTACAAACATACGTAAGAGTTCAACACCACCAGAGTATGTGTTAGAGGTCCTAGAAATCATGATTTGCTTGTAAGAAGGGAGGATATTAACACCTTAAAGTAAAATGGAACAGCTGTTGCTTGCCTTTGGCATGGGGTTTTTACTGGTTTCCATATTGTATCAGAAGCTGTTATCCATTTAAAAAAAGGATGGTTTTTTTATGCTGAAGCCCAACGGTTGAACCTTGACCAAAAGTTTCATGGTCCAAAAAACGTCCACGCATGGACGGCCCTACCCGAATCCTGCCTCTTCAATACTGCAGTCGATTGTCGTGGTCTTTTCTCAGTTCTCTGTCTAATTGTTCTTGTGGGAACTGGGTCAAACGCCAGAGCGCGAACAACTCCCGTTCAGGGCTAAGACTGTGGTGAGCGGAGAGGCTTAACGTAAATTCGTTAAATAGATTGACACTTTTTACCTCCTTCTCCAGGTTAGACGCACAGAGAAACTTGGGAAATAATATTTGGGAGTGATTATTTCAATGGAATAGAATGGTAATTAAAATGTTGATAAAATCTTTATCCTTTTGCATAAATATTTATTTATTTGTGGTATGTGTCTACCTCCTTTACTCCTTTCTTCTTCTCCCTCCTTTCTTGCTTCCTGTTGGCTGGACAGACACTTCATGATTAGTTTTCTGCATAGGATTAAAAAGTTAAATTGAATGTGGATTTGAATTGTCGAGTAGTCTTTCCATTCTTATAAATGACTTGAAGCCCATCACTTCTAGGACTTTTCCCTCCAGAAATATTATATATTGAAACCATCGCATAATTGCAGCTGTAAGTATATGATACGCAGGTTTATTGTGATGATCAAAATGAGAAAACGTTTGCACTAGTGCCTTGCAAACTGTAAGGCCATGTACTCGTATCCAACACAATTATCGTTTCTTGTGATTATTCCTTTATAATGCAGGTTGTCTAAGATTTCATCCAGGTATTAAAGACAATGAACCCTCATTTCGTTATCGGTATCTGTCAAGCTTAACACTCTCTCTGACTGGTTGTCTTCCTTTATTAGTTTCCTTGGAAACTAATTCATGAGTCATTTGCATTAGGGTGTGGAAACAGAGTTGCTAGAATTTGGCCCTGAGTTTTGATTTACACTTGTTACTTAGAGAGCGAGGGCAGCTGCCTACACGTGAAACAAACACAAACCTGAGGCAGGTTTCAGTTACAGGACATAGGACCCTGTGCACACTCAATTGTACAGACTGTAAGACGCAAATCTAATCAAATCACCTGTGCTGTGATTGAAATAAATTACACATCTTACCTGCCTAAGTGGAATATTTGCTGGGTCAGGAGACACTCGTGTCTTCTCTCTCTGAAACAGAAATAGTGGAGTTCTCTGAGACTATACCACGTGCAGATGTAGGTTTCTTTCTTAGCCATACTGCAATTTATTAGATGCCCTTTGTAAACCAGGGCCTGCTGTGGTTCTCCCAGCCAGCACCAAGAATAGTAGTCCGAACATAGTCTACTGTGCATGTCAGCACTGGTGCCATTCCAGATGTTGAGGAGGACAATAAAGTAAATAGAATGCCAACAAATATTTTAAAAATTAAATTAAAACCTCCAAAGTCAGATTTTTTTTTTTTGTTGTAGTAATTTATAGGAAGCACAGCCCATCCTCTGCGGAGTAAGAAAGTTCATAGAGCTGCTCCTGTGTCATGCTGCAGCTGGTTCTTAAGTCTGGCTAGAGCAGACTGTTAAACTCTCAGGAATTTTATGAGCCAGTGGTTAAGTCATCTGTAGCTTCCAATTTGTCCTGATAGTAGTGTTAACACCAAAGAAGCTGGAAAAGCCATGAATAAAAGCTTTGCTGTTTTGCGTGTTTCTGGACTGCTAGTTGCTCAGCCCCAGTGCGTCATGGGCTGACGTCGTCTCTCTAGCAGTACAGTAGGTTTTTTTTCTTGAAAGAGGAAATAAATGTCTATATACAACAAATACTCACTGAGTGTCATATAAATGCATGGCGTGTGCTTATCTCATTCTACTTATATATCTTTATAAAAAAGGAACAGAATAACTTCTTTTATACAAATGCTTTAGTGAAAAAAATAAAAGGACAGCTTTCAGGGACGGGGCAGGATAGAAGAGACATTCTTAGGCTAAAGCTGCTGCTCTGAACGCTCTGTCTCTCTTTGCTCACTGAGAATAACATTTAATCTCTGAATCACACAACTTACAGTACCCACTTTTCTACGACCAAGGAATTGTTATTTTTACTTTCTCAGCAAATAATATTGTTACTTGTAAAAAAGAAGTCTCTCGGTTCAATTTTTGGGTCCCAAGTGAAATAGTATGAGAAAGGATGCAACATAATCCCTGCCCTGAATAAACTCAAAACCGGGATAGCAAATGTAACCCCAGTTAGTTATTATGTGCAGGCAGGTATGCATGTAGTTCGGTGTGCAGGCGTGAATTCATGCATGACCATGCCACTCTGCTCTAAACCACAGCTAGGGCAGTTTAAGAGAACTGGATCTATTTTACAGATGCAATACAAGGCAAATAAAATTGTTGCTGTTGTTGTTATGTGGCTTGTGAGAATGACTCTTAAAACAACCAAATTTCAAAAACGGGCATAAACAGTGGGTTGTGGTCTGCTGTAGCTCAGCTGTAGCTCTGCTCTCCTCAGATTACAGACACCTGTCTCCGCGCCCTGATTCTCCAACACACGGTCTTCATTGACGTAAGATCATTGCCTGAATTCCATGTTTCATGTCTTTATTCTGCTCAGTATGAAAAGACAGTGGGAAGGAAAATGTATATTCCCTGACTTTTTAATGCATTTTTATGGAGATATATCCACAGACCATATAACCATCCAAAGTACACAATCAAAGGTTCACAGTATCATCATATAGATGTGCATTCATCGCCACAATCAATTTTAGAACATTTTCATTACTCCAAAAATAAAAATAAAAAAGAACACCCCAAGCATCCCATACTCCTTATCCCCTCTTTTACTCATTTATCTATTTTACTTTGTTTTCTTTACTCATTTGCCCATATACAGGATAAAGGCAGTGACAGATGCAAGGTTTTCACAATTACATGGTCACATGGTAAAAGCTACATAGTTACACATGCATCTTTAAGAATCCAAGCTACTGGATCACAGTTTGACAGTTTCAGGTATTTCCTTCCAGCTATTCTAATTCACAAGAAACTAAAAAGGAATATCTATGTAATGCATAAGAATAACCTCCAGGATGACCTCTCAACTCTATTTGAAATCTCTTAGCTACTGAAACTTTATTTTAGTTCATTTCTTTCCCTGCTTTTGGTCAAAAAGGTTTTCTCAGTCCCATGATGCCAGGGCCAGGCTCATCCCTGGGAGTCCTGTCCCACATTGCCAGGGAGATTTACACCCCTGGGAGTCATGTCCCATGTAGTGGGGAGGGCAGTGGGTTCACCTGCAGAGTTGGCTTAGAGAGAGACCACATCTGAGCAACAAAATAGGTTCTCTGGGGGTGACTCTTAGGTATAAATTATAAGTAGACTTTGCTTTGTCTTTGCAGAAATAAGTTTCATAAAGGCCAGCCCCAGGATTGAGGTTTGACTCATTAAATCGGTAGTTGCTAATGCTTGAGAGAATTTTGGGAATCCCCCAAGAGGTTAAGTTTAATATTTTCATATTTTTCCCCAGTTCCTCAAGGGGTCTTTGCAAATACTTTTAAATTTTCTGCCCTGATTAATCTGGGAAGTATTGGGGTATTACATTACCCTGTACAAAATAACATCTCATTCCCTATTCAAGATTCCATGTAATTATGTTGTTTGAATAAACAGACCATACAAGTTAAATTAGGTAATGTGCTACAGAAAATGTAAATTTTATATCAAATAAACGTCTCTTCCTTTGATCTCACACAGAACTGAAAGTTTTAAAATACAGTCCATATCATCCTTTATGTTGTATTCTGATTGACATTAGTCCAAGAGCAGCTTCCTTCATATTTCTAATTGAAGTCTGATCACTTTTTCAACTTCTTTAGCCGTTGCGATATGGGGTAATGCTGACTTTCAGAGTTGGAAAATTCTAAGTCTGAATCTCATGAGTCACACACATACCCTATGTTCCAGGGAACTACCAGGTTATATACAAAAAGCTCAGCATCTCAGAATTTAGAAATAACTTTTACAACTCAGGGATAGATGTGACTGCTTTAAGAGCTTACAATTTAGGAACCATTACAATGAGACTTCTTCTGATAACCTATGCTCCTGAATTAATTCTCAGAGTTTGCACATTATAGTTAGTTCATATTAATGAGGCATTATAATTTTTGTCTTTTTGTTTCTGGCTTATTTCAGTCCATACACTGTCCTCAAGTTTCATTCACCTGGTTGCGTGTCTCACAACATCAGTCCTTTGTGCACCTGGTCAATATTCTATCGCATGTGTGAACTGCAGTCTGCCCTTAGGCCACCTCTGTCTACTGCAAATTGTGAATACTACCCCCCAAAATACCTGAGTGCAAACGTCCGTTCCTGCCCCCCTTTCAGTTCTTCCAGGTTTTTTCCTAATAACAGGGTTGCAGGATCATATGGCAACCCTATCCTGAGCCTCCTGTAGAACCACCCTGCCCTGCAGAGGGGCTGCACCTCTCTACTTCCCTATCAACAGTGAATCGGTCCATCTCTCTCCACATTGTTTTCTAGCATTTTTATCTCTATGTTTATTTTTAAGTAGTTTCATGCACACTCTATTCAATCCATTCTAAATTAATAATCAATGGTTCCCGGTGGAATCACATAGTTAGTATACAGCACCACAATGATATGAGGAATTTCCATTTCTTCCACAAAGAAAGAAGAGGAAGAAAAAATGAAAAATAAAAAAATAAAAAGGGGGTGCATGGGTGGTTTAGTGGTAGAATTCTTGCCTACCATGCAGGAGACCCAGATTTGATTCCCAGACCATGCACCCCAAAATAAATAAACAATAAATAAAAGTTTAAAAATAAATAAATGAAAGGGATAACACATCAAGACATTTAGCTTGGTATATTACCTTTGGCACAATTAATGGAAACATATTACAATGTTACTGTTAACTATAGACCCTAGTTGGCATCGATTGCAGTTTTTCCATATACTGGCCCATTTTCAACACCTTGCAATGTTGACATTCATTTGTTCTCTGTGATGTAAAATCTTTCTTATATTTGTACATTTACTCACCCACTATCATTTCTTGTCCTATGCCCCTTTAGTGCTCCTTTAGAATTTCTTGTAAAGCAGGTCTCTTGTTCAAAAACTGTTGCAGTGTATGTCGTTTTCTGAATATATTTTAAACTCTCAATTTTGAAGGCCTATTTTATCAGATATAAATCTTTGATGGCAGTTTTCTCTTTCAATATCTTAAATATGTCATACTGCTGCCTTCTTGCCTCCATGGTTTCTGCTAAGAAATCTACACCTAATGTTATTGAGCTTCCCTTGTATGCAATGGATCACTTTCCTCTTGCTGCTTTCAGAATTCTCTTTGTCTTCAACATTTGACAATCTGATTAGTTAGTGTCTTGGAGTAGGTCCATTCAGAGCTTTTCTGTTTGGGGTATGCTGTGCTTCTTGGATTTGTCATTTTATGTCTTTCATAAGAGTTGGAAAATTTTCAGTGATTATTTCCTCCATTATTCTTTCTGCTTCTCTTCCCTTTTCTTCTCCTTCTGGGACACCCATAACATGTGTATTTGTGTGCTTCATGTTGCCATTCAGTTCCCTGCTCATATTTTTCCATTATTTTCTGTATCTGTTCTTTTATGTAAAGGATTTCAGATGACCTGTCCTCTAGTTCATTAATCCTTTCTTCTGCCTCTTCAAATCTGCTGTTGTATGACTCCATTGTGTTTTTCATCTCTTCTATTGTGCCTCTCATTCCCATCAGTTATCCATTTCTTTTTTCATGTTTTTAGGTTCACCCAATGTCTTCTTTATATCCTTCATCTCTTTTGAGATATATTCCTTTAATTTGTTGATTTCATTTTTTTTATTTCAAAGATTTGTTTGAACATCTTAAATTAGTTGTTTCAACTCCCGTATCTTATTTGAAGTGTGTGTTTGTTTCTTTGACTGGGCCATATCTTCATTCTTCCTGGTATAGCTCATGATTTTTTTGCTGGTGTCTATTCATCTGATCTCCTTGATTAATTTATTATTAATTATGGGGCCCCCATAATAAATTAATCAAGGAGATCAGATGAATCTGATCTCCTTGATGATCAGATGAATCTGATGAATCTGATCTCTCTTCTACCTAAGGTTTTCTTGTGATTGGCTTTATTCTGTATCTATTCTTTAATGTTCAGTTCAATTTATTCTATATCTCTGGCATAGCTTCTGTTTAACTGATTGGAATTTACAGCTCTTGTTTTTCTGGTTCTTTCCCTGTGCATATGGAGATTTTTAAAGGAGGTTTTTCCCAGATATGATTGACCTCAAGCAGATTTTACCAATCAGCCCCAGCAGGTTGCCAGTCTTTCCTGCCTCTGTGCTTTTCCTGTTTTGCCCAGAAAGTGGTGCTTGTCAGTCTGCAGCTCCCCACCAGTGTAGTGTGGTACAGAGTCTTTAATTCTCAGCAGACCCTCTCCCTACCAGGAGTGTGGTTGAGACTGAGACTGAGATAGAAGGAAGGCTTAAGCTGTTCCTGTTTTCCAGCTCCTGGGGTCTGAATTCTCTGAATGAGAACTGCCACTTGTGCTGGGTCCTGCCTCCCTGCACTTGGGGAAAGATATACCCCTCAGGGAATTATCTCCCTCATTTGATTTTTTCTCTCAGACCTACCTTAGCTCCACCCTTGCCTGGGTCAGTGCTGACAATTGAAAATGTCTGAAGCTTTTTTAATGGGCTGCTAAAAAAGTAAAAAAAAAAAAAAAAAATCCTTTTCAGAGTTGGTCCTCAGCGCCCCCCACCCTGGTTTCCCAACCAAGAGCCAGAGTTGGTTTCCAGTTCTATGTGTTCCATTTCTTGGAGTACAGCCCTTTTCCAGTATTCTGAGCTCTGAAGGCTCAAAACACCTCTGTTTTTTGTTGCTGTTGTTATTTGTCTGTTTGTTTTATTAGCCCCACCTCCTATCTGCTGGGAGAAACCTCAGCACTTCTTTTGTGTTTGCTCTGGGTTTATCTGTGTCCAAAGCTTGTATTCAGCAGTCCATCTGCAACTGGAGCTTTCTTGAGTTCTCCTGGCTTTGCTCCTAGTACAGACCACTTCTTTTTTCCATGGAGAATTTTCTCCAAAACAGCCTGTTGTGATAGTTGGGGAAGGGCAACAGTCTCCATAGTTTCAGAGACTTGACTTACAGTTTTGTGCTGTGGTCTCAGCCATTTCTCCTGTTCTAGACTGGTTTATAGAGTGTGCCCAGTCAAGGAAGTCCCCCAAACAGTTGTTCCAGAGAGTTCCTGAGTATTTACTAATTAATCCAGAGGACTAATTGAACTCCACACTTTCCTATGCTGCCATCTTGTCTTAATTATCTGTCCTCTGAATTTTTTTTTATAATTTAATTGTGAAAAATAACATATTTAAAAAAGCAATAAATTTAAAAGCATACTGCAACAATTAGTTATGGGACAGATTTCAGAGTTTGGTATGGATTACAGTTCCACAATTTTAGATTTTTCATCTAGGTATCCCAAGACATTGGAGACAAAAAGAAATCTCAATATAATGATTCATCATTCATACTCATTTGTTAAATCCTATCTTTCTCCTTTGACCCTTCCGCCAATCTTCAGAAGTATTTGAGCTATTGCCCATTCTAACTTTTTCATGTTTGAAAGGGTTTTTGATAATATGGGTTAGAGGAATTGGATAATTGATGTTCTGGAGAGGCTGGCCCCTCTGGGTTTCAGGACTCATCTGGATGGGAAATTGTATGGATGTCGTAGGTTTCTAGAAAATAATTATACTGCATGGAACATATGTAGACTCTCAACTAGAAGAATCCCTAAGAATTCTTTAGGGATGGCAGGAATGGTTTTAGTTGGATTTGCAAACCATGATAAATAGCAATATCTAATGCAAGCTGATGCTTGCATAAAAGTAGTCTCCAAAATAGCCTCTTGACTCTGGACTTTCTCACACTGATATCTTATTTTGCAACAATTTATTTCCCTATTTTGGTCAGAAAGGCATTGTTGATCCCATGGTGCTAGTGTCAGGCTCATCCCTGGGAGTCCTATCCCACATTGCCAGGGAGATTTTCACCCCTGGATGTCACGTCCAACGTAGGGGGGAGGGCAATGATTTCACTTATAGAATTGGCTTAGAGAGAGTGGCCACATGTAAGCAACAAAAATAGCCCTATGGAAGTAACTCTTAGGCATAACTATAAGTAGGCTTAACTTCTCTGCTACATAAATAAGCTTCACAAGAAGAAGCCTTGAGATCATGTGCTTGGCCTATTGATATAGGAGACCCTAATGTTTGAGACAGTATCACGGGTTTCCCTGGTGGTAAAGTTTAATAGTTCCATATTTTTTTCCCATCTCTCAAGGGACTTTGCCAATACTTTTTAATTATCTGTTTAACATACTCTAGGATGTATCCAGGCAATATATTAAGCCAGGCAGAATTACAATTCCTCATTCCAGTTCTGGACTCCATGTGTTTGGTTGTTTAAATGATCTATCTAGACATGCTGTTAGATTATGTGCTATAGAAAATTTAGGTTTTGGACAAAATAAAATTATCTTCCTTTGGTCTCATAGAATAGGTTAAGTTCTAAACTACAATGTCCTCCTTACCCTGAGGTATTCTGATTTACTGCAGTCTCAAACTGATTGGCTTCATTCTTTTTTTTTTTTTTTAATTACATGGGCGGACACCGGGAAACGAACCCAGGTCCTCTGGCATGGCAGGCAAGCATTCTTGCCTGCTGAGCCACCGTAGCCCGCCCTGATTGGCTTCATTCTTATCTCTAATTGAAGTCTGATTTCTTTTTCAATTTTTTAAACAGCTGCTGTATGTGGCAATGTGCAGAACTCCTACTCTGTGTCTTAGGTGTCACCCACGTACCCAACGTTCCATGGGAATACCAGGTTATACACACATAGCACAGCCTCTCAAAATCTAGAAATAACGTTATAGCTCTGGGTAAAATGTGACTGCTGTAAGAGCTTACAATCTAGACCACAATTTTCTTAGAAATGCTTTCTAATGTGACCACACAACATTTGCTCTTTTGTGTGTGGTTTATTTTGCATCACATAATGTTCCCAAGGTTCATTCACATTGTTGCATGCCTCATGACTTCATTCCTTTCTGTAGGAGCATAATATTCAATCATATGAATACATCAGTTTGCAATTCTACCTCTTAGTCAGTGTATACTTCAGCCACATCCCTCTATTGAGCACAGTTTATATGTCCAAAGTGAACAGTCCATGTCTGACATTATCCTCACTTAGTTGTATAATCATCAACACTCTCAATTTTAGATAATTTTTATTGCTCCAAAAAGAAAAATAACTGATAAACATACTCTTACCAAATAGAAATCCCCAAGTCCACTTAACTCTTGTCCTTCCCTCAAATTACTTATTCCTGGTATTGCTTTAATACTGTTGACATCTTTCATGTGTGGTGGTTAAGTTCTTGTGTCAAATTGGTGAAGAGATGATGCCCAGATAGCTGATCAGGGAAGCACTGGCCTGATTGTTGCTGCATGGATATTTCATGTAAGGTTGATGAACTGAAAAGCTGGTGTAATAAACCATCAGTCAGTTGGTTGCATCTGTGGTGGATCACATCTGCAATCAACTAACATGTGCCCCCCACCAAGGATATAATCCAATCAGTTGAAGATTTTTTTAAAGAAAGAGGAGACTTTTCCACTGCTTCTTTAGCCAATGAGCCTCTTCTATGGAGTTCATCCATTGTACACTTATATGAGGCAAGGCTCTGGGTGTCAGTGTTTTAGACACCTTTTTAGAGTTTTATGGAATTAAGAGGTATAATGATATTGACTGGTTGTTGTTAGATATGCTGGATGAACTGATGAAGGAAAGGGATGAATTGAAGGCTTCAAATTTGCAACTTAAGTGCCATAAGAATGATGTAAAAGTTTCTGTGATTGCCCTGAAAAAATACTTATTTCCTGTTATTGTAGACTTGAAAACCAAGCCCAACATAAACTAAAATCTCAACCTTACAGGGTGTTTGCTCCTAAACTAAATCCATTGATTGGAAATTAATGGAATCTTGAAACATGGGATGGGGATATATAGCTTGATAATGATGGTGATGGGGAGATGTGCGTCCTAGAATCTGCTGAGGCTTTGCTAAATAGAACTATAATGGACTGCCCTGAATAGGGTTTTCCAACCTCCACCCTGCCTTGAGGAAACAAATTTCCAACCTCCATCTGCCCAGAGAAGTCTACCATCCAACCTCCAACTAATGAGGATAAACCTTCAGTGTCTTCTAAACCTGGGGAAACAGGCTTCACTCCTCTGTCTTCAATCCTTTTTCACCAGATGAAACTGTAACTGAACGCCCTGAGATAATTGGATTGAAAGATACTTCTATTTCTTTCAGGACCCACACCTACCGCCCCTCTTCTCTTCAAGAATTATAACTAGACTAAAGTCCCAACAGGCCCTGAATGGAGAGGTACAAAATGTGACCCATGAGGAGGTACACTGTAGTCCAAAAGAACTGCATGAGTTTTCCAATCTCTATGGACAGAAATCAGGGGACTATTTGTGGGAATGGATATTAAGAGTGTGGTATCATGGTGGAAGGAATATAAAGTTGCATCAAGCTGTATTTATTGATTTGGGCCTACTAAGCAGAGATTCTGCATTCGATGTTGTAGCTTGAGGGGTTAGAAAGGGCATTAACAGTTTGGATGGTTGGCTGAAACATGGATCCAAAGGGGACTGCCATTAACTGAGGTTGGAATGCAAGAACTACTCTGGTATAATGTATATGAGGAGATCCAGAGGTTCAGAGAGATTGGAATATTAGAGTGGGTTTATCATGGAAAAACTCCCACATCCCAGGAATGTCCAGAGGACAAATATTTCACCAGAACCTTGAGAAATAAATTCATTAGACTAGCTCCATCATCCCTAAAGGGCTCTGTAGGTCTCTGTAGGTCTGTTGTTATTGTAAGAACTACTGTCACTGAGCTGGAATCCTTAAACACAATGATGATGATTGGATCCTGAGCTGGCAGAAGCAATGTGGTCACAGTTAATCATCAGAAACAAGGTGGGTGTGTCCACCATAATGGACAGCTGACTCAAAGCAGCAGTCAAAATAATCTGGCTTGTAGAAACTCATGGCATTGGCAGTACCCACCTAGAAGTAAATTGGATGGGAAGTCTATTAAATTCTTATTTGAGCGTATAAGTAGAAGAATTCTAGGTCAAGTAAACAGAAGTCCAACCTGAATTACAAAAGCACAGACTTGAGACAATTTACAGACCCAAAGCCTCTTGAATGAGGGAGGGCCTGGGTACCCTTGGGGAAGGACCCTTTTACCCTGTCCAAAATATACACTTTTAACCCTCCTCCCACCTTCCCCAAGGAGACCTACAGCCTTTTACCAGGGGCTGTGCACTGGGAATAAAGAAATGATCAGATATTTCAAGGATTATTGGACACTGGCTCAGAGTAATTCCAGGAGACCCAAAATATCACACTGGTCCACCAGTCAGAGTAGGGGCTTATGGAGCGTGTCCTCAGACATGTTCTGTGGTCATTTCCCCAGTTCCAGAATGCATAATTGGAATCAACATACTCAGCAACTGGCAGAATACCCACATTGGTTCTCTGATACATGGAGTGAAGGTTATTATGATAGAAAAGACCAAGTGGAAGCCAGTAAAACTACCATTACCTAACCAAATAATGAGTGAGAAGCAATACTGTATTCTTGGAGGGATGGCAGAGATTAGTGCTACTCTTAAGGACTTGAATGAAGGATGCAGGGGTGATTCTCACCACATCCCATTCAAATCTCCTATTTGACCTGTGCAGAAAACAGATGGGACTTGGATGACGGCAGTGGATTATTGTAAACTTAACCAGGTGGTGAATCCAATTGCAGCTGCTATTCCTGAAGTGGTACCATTGCTTAAGCCAATCAGCATATTGCCTGGTACCTGGTATTCAAATATTGATCTAGCAAATGCTTTTTTCTAAATAGCTGTCAGGAAGGACCATGAGAACATTTACATTCAGCTGTCAAGTCCAGCAGTACACCTTCACTGTCTTGCCTCAGAGGTATGTCAATTCTCTAGCCCTATGTCACAATCTTGTCAGCAGGGACTCAATTGTTTCTCCCTCCCATGAGACATTGCATTGGTCCATTATATTGATGATATCATGTTTATTGGACCTAGTGAGCAAAAAGTGGCAACTAGTCTAGACTTATTGGTAATGCATTCATGTTACAGAGGATGGGAGATAAATCCAATTAAACCACAAGGGCCTTCTACCTCAGTGAAATTTCTAGGTGTTCAGTGGTCTGGAGCATGTTGAGATAGCCCTCTAAAGGTGAAAAATAGACTGTTGTTTCTGGTCCCTCCTATGACCAAAAAGAGATGCACAACACGTAGTTGACTGTGTTGAATTTTGGAGACAACGTATTTGTCTTCTAGGTGTGCTAATCTAGCCCATTTATGGAGTGACTAGAAAAATTGCTAGTTTTGAGTGGGGGCCAGAATGAGAGGGGGCTCTGCATCATGTCCAGGTTGCTGTGCAGGCAGCTCAGCCACTTGGGCCATATGAGTCAGCAGATGTAATTGTTCTGGACCTGTCATTGGCAAATTGGGATGGGTCTGGGGCCTTTAGCAGGCCCCTACAGGAGAATCACCCTTAAGATTTTGTAGCAAAGCCTTACATCCACTGCAGATAACTACTCTCCTTTTGCAAAAGTGCTCCTTAGTAAGGACTGAATGCTTAACCATGGTCCACCAAGTTAACATGAAACCTAAGTTGCCTATCATGAGCTGGATGTTGTCTGACCCACCAAGCCATAAAGTTGGGTGTGCACAGCAGCACTCCACCATAAAATGGTAATGGTATATAAGATATAAGGCTCAAGCAGGTCCTGTTGGCACAAATAAGTTACATGAGGAAGTGGTCCAAGTGCCCATGGCCTCAGCTCCTGTGAAGTTACCTTCTTTTTCCAAGATCAGGGCCATGGTCTCTTGGGGAAATCCCTTATTGTCAGTTGACTGAGGAAGAGAAAACTCAGGCCTGATTGACAGATGGTTCTGCATGACGTACAGGGACCACCCAGAAGTGGACAGCTGCAGCACTACAACCCCTTTTTGGGATGTCCCTGAAGGACTTAAGGGGAAATCCTCCCAGTGGATGGATCTTTGAGCAGCGCACCTCATTGTTCATTTTGCTTGGAAGGAGAACTGGCCAGAGGTGCATTTGCA
This sequence comes from Myrmecophaga tridactyla, assembly GCA_004026745.1. Classification (NCBI taxonomy): domain Eukaryota; kingdom Metazoa; phylum Chordata; class Mammalia; order Pilosa; family Myrmecophagidae; genus Myrmecophaga; species Myrmecophaga tridactyla. The sequence continues at coordinate 250,128 of PVIY010000166.1, forward strand.
TATTGACTAATGGGCTGTTGCTAATAGTTTGGATGAATGGTCATGGACTTGGAAAGCGCATTATTGGAAAATTGGGAACAAAGAAGCCTGGGGAAGAAGCATGTGCTTAGACCTTTCCAAGTGGGCAAAGCAAATGAAGATACATGTATCCCATGTGAATGCTCATGAGGGAATGAATTCAGCAGAAAAAGGTTTTAATAATCAAGTGGATGAGATGACCCAGATATAAGTCATCCTCTTTCCTCAGCCACTCCTACCATTGCCCAATGGGTTCATGAACAAAGTGGACAAGGTGGTAAGGATAGAGGATAGAGGTTATACATGGGCTTAGCAATATGGGCTTCAACTCACCAAGGCTGATGTGGCTATAGCTAGTGCCAAGTGCCCAATCTGCCAGCAGCAGAGATCTACACTCAGTCCATGACATAGCACCATTCTCAAGGTGATCAGCCTTCTACATGGTGGCAGGTTGACTACATTGGACAACTCCCTTCATGGAAGGGATAGTGATTTGTTCTAACTGGAATAGACCCTTATACTGGATATGGGTTTGCATTCCCTGCATGCATACTTTCCATAGAAAGTACCATATGTGGACTTATGGAATACCTTACCCACCATCATGGCATTCCCCATAGCATTGCTTCTGAACAAGGAACCCACTTCACAGCAAGTGAAGTTGGGGAATAGGAACATGCTCATGGACTTTTTTACCAGAGAATCATCCAGAGGCAGCTGGGGTTGATAGAATGGTGGGATGGACTTTTTTTTTCTTTCAGAATGAACTTCTGAAAACCCAATTATGGTGCAAAATAGGTGGCAATATCTTGCAGGGCTGAGGCAACATCTACAGGGGGCTGTGTATGCTCTGAATCAGCATCCACTGTATGGTGCTGTTTCTCCCATAGCTAAGATTCTGGGTTCAGAAATCAAGGGGTGGCAATGGGAGTGGCACCACTCACTATCACCACTAGTGATCCACTAGGAAATTTTTTGCTCTCTGTTCCTGAAACTGTGATCCCTGTACTCTACAGGTCTTTGTTCCAAAAGGAGGAATGTTCCTATCAGAGACGTTCTCCTAGGAACATTCCATTGAAGTGGAAGTTAAGACTGCCACCTGACTACTTTGGTCTTTTCCTGCAACTGAATCAACAGGCATGAAAGAAGGTTACTGTTCTGTCTTGGGAGATTAATCCTAACTATCAAAGGGAAATAAGACTACAACTACACAATGGAGGTAAAGAAGAGTTTTCTTGGAATGCATGAGATCCCCTAGGGCATCTCTTAGTACTATCATGCCCTGTGATTTCAGTCAATGAAAAACTGCAACAACCCAATCCCAGGTAGGACTACCAATGGCTCAGAAACCAGGAATGAAGGCTTGGGCCACCCCACCTGACAAAGAACCATGGGCAGATGAAGTGCTTGCTGGGGGTAAGGGAATATGGAATGGAAGGTAGAAGAAGGTAGTGATAAATATGAACTATGACCATGTGACCAGCTACAGAAACAAGGACTGTGATCGTATGAATGTCCTCCTTATTTTGTTATAAGTATGTTTGCCTTTGTACATAAGGAAGTATCGGTTTTCCTCTTATCATAAATTAAGTTGTGTTGTTCATGTTACAGTATTTAAGTCATAGGATATGAGGTTTAAGAGTGAGTGTTATCTGGAGGGGGGTGCCAAGATGGTGGCTTAGCAAGGTGCACGTTTTAGTTCGTCCTCCAGAACAACTACTAGATAACCAGAAACAATACAGAATAGCTCCCGGAACCACGATAGTGACCGAACACACAGCGCACCCAGAACTGGAGCAGCTTAGACCGACGGCAACTCGCCGGATCTGCGAGTTTCCCAAAGCCACGGCGGCCAGCGGCCGACGCCCGGCGCCCCTCCCCCATAGGCGGCTTCTCGGAGGGAAAGGAAAGAGTAGCAGGGACTGAATCCAACCAAGCGCCAATTGCGGCATTAATGAACAAATTCTGATTACGGAAAATAGGCCCCCAGCTCACGTGAAACCGGGTAAGTCAGAAGTCGCTTATTGGGCTAACCGAAAAAGAGGAAAGGGGACAAAACGGGGGTTTTCGTGGCAGTTTCTACGGAGACTTGGCAGCCTCCGGATTCAGCGGCGGGACTTCTCGGGCTGCAACTGCCCCACACACAGGCAGAAACAGACTGCTCTCAGGGCTGTCTCCCACATGCGCCTTCCCCAGGGGAGGGGTGAAGCCCAACTTAGGTGGAATCCCTCTCTCAAAGAACGCAGACTCCAGGGCTTGGCAAATTGAAGCCATTAAAACCAGCCTACAACCTCTCCTCT